>ML816039.1:27592-49524 GCA_009831015.1 Picea engelmannii | reverse complement strand
GAATCTTCTAGAAGTAGAACCTTCTAAGAAGTCCTCTTACATTTATTATATCTAACTACCATAGTGGGCCTTATTTAATAATATAGTGGACCAAGTCCACCTTACATTGAATGACCTCCACTATTATCACTATGGGCCCTCTGGGCCCCCCTACTACCTCTCTAGCTACCTTACATTCCATCCCCCTTATGAAAGCGTTGTCCTCAACGCTTTATATACAACCATATGCCAGGGTCCCATGGATAATTGTGGACCATAATGCTGAAGAAGAATGAAGAACCAAGGTCCCATGTAGAAAGGAAATCCACCATGCTGAAGTAGTCCAACCACCATTGGAAGCCTGGGTCCCATGTCCAAGTGCTCATGTGAAATCCCCGTAGAATATTTTGGAACCCAATAACCAACTCCAAATGATGCGCCAAACACTGACACCTATCATGTGGATCCAAATAAGAAGATCCATCCACATAGTGGAAAAGGGTCATAGCAGAACCTGGAAGGAATAATACCACTGTAGAATATGCAGACTGAACACTGGTAACTAGCTCTTGATGTGGGACCTTTATGTTCTCTACAGAAGGTGGAGTAGAGTCATCAAATAAAATATGGAAATGGTTGTCATCCCAGAAATGACAACTATCCATATACCAATCATCACAATCGTCCTCAAAATCATACCAAGCATATCTTTCTTGATTATATTCATTCATGAGGCCCTGCATAAGAAATCTCTCCTGCATGTCATTCAATGAATCTTGAATACTACGAAAACTATCATTGAGGCCATCTGTAATGATATTTGTGAGACTGTCTGTGAGGCCTTGTGCTAACACATCCAATCTAGCATCCACTTGGGCTTTGAATGATTCAAGAATTTCTTTCAAGGTTTGAGACGAAATAGCCATTTGAGCACCCTATGAACTCTTCGGTCCTGCAGCCATCACGAAAAAACTCAAAAAAATTGACCCAATAAGTTTCGGCAGAAAATCGCGGCTTTTTCTGGAATACCCTAAAAAACTGTTGAACTTAAAATGCTCATAACTTCACTTCCCGGACTCCGTTTCGGCTGATTTTTTTTTTTGAAATTGGGTGAAATTGTGAGAGGAACTCAGATCTGTGATTTATTTGAGCAAATTCGACCTCTAAATGCTACAGAAATAAAAACAAATCGCACCGCCGTCTGCAGAAAAACCCTGAAAAATTGCAGATTTTAAAACCTCAATATCTTGACCTTCCAGACTCCGTTTTGGATGATTTTTTTTTTCAACTTGGGTGTTTTTCTGAGAGGGACTCAGATCTACAACCCTTTTCTGCAAATGTTGCACCAAAATACACCGAAAACTTCGATAATGTCGCGGCCCTCTTTTTTCTGCTCCGAAAAAAAATCTGCAAAAATAAAAATATTTGCCCACAACTCCGGCCAAGGAAAGTGCTCTGATACCACTTGAAAAAAATTCTGCAAAAAGAGAAAACAAATCTTCCCTTCTTTGGCCAAGGAAAGTGCTCTGATACCAATTGTTAAGTACCAATACCAGATCTGAAGATATAATCAACACAATTACTGAATACACAATAGATCCACAAAGCAAGATAGAATAAAATACCACTTTATTATATCCAAACCCTTGAGGTAGGGCAACACCATACAATGGATCCTCTTATGGAAGGGATCCTCTCCTGTTCACTTGCCTCTTCGAGGGGGCAACCTCCTAATGAGCTTCAGCTCCAAATACAATAATTCTCTTCATGTCTCATTACATTGCTTGAGCCCCTTTATATAGTGCTACCATTACCTAAGAACATTCTAGAGGAGGAATCTTCTAGAAGTAGAACCTTCTAAGAAGTCCTCTTACATTTATTATATCTAACTACCATAGTGGGTCTTATTTAATAACATAGTGGACCAAGTCCACCTTACATTGAATGACCTCCACTATTATCACTATGGGCCCTCTGGGCCCCCCTACTACCTCTCCAGCTACCTTACAACTAGCCTCCAAGTCTACATGTCCATCCTAGGGTTTGAATCCTCAAACCATGGGACTTCAACTCTTTCATCAATACAAGGACCAAGACCTCCATGGAACATCAAGAATACAATAACCGAGTCTTATTCCAAGCAAGGAATCTCATCAAGCTCAAGACTCATAAAGCTAGGCTCTCCATGATCTTTCCCTATCCTCCATGCACCATGTTGCCCCCTCACATGATGTAAGGATGTTGCATGGGCAACTAGTACCTAAGCCAACCTTCCAATGGTGTGGCATTCCAATTCACATGAGCACCCTTGCTGATCTCATTCAAACTTAAACTCATTCTTTCAAGTTCTCCTTCAATTACATGATGATCTCACCTCACAGTGGGCTTCGTTCAGTTGTTCTCAAATGCCTCATGCATGGTATATCATCTCCTATCTCTTACACCTCAGATGATACATGCACTTACAAATGGTACACTATGCTTTCACACACATGGTCCTATGTTCTCTTGGTTTAGTTTGCTCACTTCAATTGGTGTACTATGGTTTCGTGTATGGGCTTCCTGCTTAGACATGGTGTTAATATTTCCTATGCGGGTTGTAAGCGTGGTCGACATTGGTGTAATCTAATAATGTATCATAACACTCTAAATTTTTACCTTTTGTTATGGGATACCATGGTGGGTCATAATTTTCCTCTAAATAAGTGTTGTCACCTCGAGTCAAGTTGTACTACTCTAGAACTAAGAAGAATGTAGCGTACTTCATATCCCAACCATACTTAACACTTTCCATCTTTCCTTTTCATTTCCATTCCATACATCATATTTTCCCACTCATGGTTAACTTATCATAAGTCATCCATCAAGGTCCTAAGCAAAGAAATGAAGACCCATGTGTAAGAGCCTTCAAAGTCAAAAGAGAGAAAGTACTCAAGGTAGTTGCACCTTTATAAAAGTCAAACACCAAAAAAAAATAATGTTAGAGCTACGCCACCTCACTAAAAGCCCCTTACCCTAAGTCTTATGCTTAATAATGCATACCAAATAAAGGACTAAGAAATGAATAAAGAAAGAAAGGAAAACATATAGAAAAAGGAAAATAAGAAAGGGGTAGCAAAACAAAGTGCGAAGGTGGTAACTCTCAAGGAAGAAATGAAGACCCTTAGCTCTTGAAAGCTAGTCGAAGAAGACCTATACATCATACATGACTATGAGAGTTGACTCATGAAGTTTCCCTTTTTTCCCTTCTTCACATTATTCATCACAATTACCTACTTCTAACTTAGCAATCTAGGACATACTTCTTGGTCTTAGGCGTGTCACACGTAATAGAGGTTAATGTTGTCCCTACCATGCTTGAATTTAGCCTAAAGTGTAAAAGTTAAATGAGTTATTGAGATGTTAGAAGAGAGCACTTGTATGCTTACTACCTAATAACATGTATATTGAGGCATGAATCACTACTATAGGTGGACACTTTGCATTGGGATAAGGGTAGCACCTGTGCCTTGGGATCCGTGTACTATGCCTCGATATTTGTGTACTTTCATCAAGATCCATGACATTGCATAGGGATCCTCGTAGCAGCATACAAACATATATATCTACATTGGGATCCGCAACACTACATTGGTATTTGTGTATCTGCATTGGGATACTTGTACGTTCATTGCGATACATGTCACTGCAATGGGATCCATGACAGTGTGACAAGGACTCCACATCATCATATGTGCCACCTAGATCATCAATAGAGGGTGAACTTGTCATGGAGAGATCCCCTCACACATGTGGGTTGTTGAGTTGGTTACATGCTTTTGGACCACACCTGTAAGGTAGTTGGAGTTTGTTGCACTTGTTTGGACGATTTCCTAAGGTTGTTGAGTTGGTTAAAGCATTTTTTTAGGGCGACTTAGCTTCATGAGCAGTTATCTTTTGACAAAGTGCCCAAAATTCCTCCAGATCAACATCAGTAGATGCAGAATGACCACAAGATGTCCAAAATGTGGTCATAATAGAAAATCGGGAAGAACATTGACATAGTTATGGTGTTTTAAAATCTACCATGGGAAAATTATCGCTGCATTTTGACCACTTGACATCCCACTTCTTGGACTTGATTCTGCATGTGTGGGTGTGTTGTCGTCCTTATACACACTTGCAAACGTGAGCTAAGTCCGGCTCACTTAGTGTGTCCTTAGAGGCACAATGCCTAGGTTCACAATGCCTAGTGTGTGACCAGAACCTCTTCCGTCTAGGCTCACTCCTAGAGAACCCAAGGGGGGTAGACCCTAGTTTCTAGATGAGATTTAAAGTTAAGTTCTAGGAGATGATTTTAATTTGTTAAGGTTTAGGGGGAGTCTAACCTATGATGCAAAAGCAGCAATGCAAGATGCAAGGGTTAGTATGTGAAGCAAGCCCTTTCCCTAAGTCAACTAAGACTAGTGCCTAAGGCTGGGCAATGGGCTCAACTAAAGTTAAAGGGTGTTTCGTTACAATAGAATTACAAGTTACTTACAAAAGAATAAATATACCAATACTTGCAATAAAGAATGTTAGAGATACAATGATACAAAACAACAAGCTAACCACGTTATTTCAATGTGCAGGATTTAAAGAAGATCAAGGCATTAGCATCATCAACACATTAAGCCTAAGCATGCCCCAATAGCACTTACTCTATTGGATTGTTTCTCAATGGAAACATCAACATTCACAAGTCAAAGGAAAACTTAGAAGATTTAAAAGTTAAGGCACAAGTATTCCACAATGATTATGATACTCAACACTTAGTTATTTAACCCACAAGGTATTATTAGATGAAAAATTGAATTATAAGTATTAAGCCCAAGGTTTAATTACTTAGTTAGTTAAGGGTTCTTAAGATTGAAAATATTTATTACCCTTATTAGATGTTTCACCAAAACCTCTTCCCCCGACTGCCAAATAGTTGTTGGATGCTCAAGAAGTGAAGCAACGAGGCCCACCCTAGCTTCGTAGGTCAGCCCGAAAGATTGAGTTTTTATGGAAAGGACACTCCTTTGCGCCGTGAGACCGTCCCCGACCTATCACCTTTCGTTGCCCTCCTCAATCCCCATTTTAGATGGTGAAGATGGTGGTTTTAAGTACCCTATTAAGTCTATTAAGTTGATGTATCAATTGGTTAGACTTTTAGGTGTGTTTTAGAGTGTTTTGGTGATTTTAAGATGTCTTAAAATGGTGATTTATTGCCAAGGCCGAAATTCACTTCAGCTTGTTAAGTGTGTTACTTAAGATTATGAATGAAGAGCATCTAACACATGTATTGCAACGTAAAAGCAAGCTGAAATAACAATTTAGTTTGTCACTATGATTGCACCATTAACATGAAAAAGCTTGTTAAGAGAGACTACTAAAACACAAGGGCAAGAACAACTTGCCAAAAAGAGGAAGGAGAACTCAAGCTTGTACTACTTATCTTATGTTTGTTTTAAAGCATTAAGAGCAAAGCACTAAGAAGAGAAGCTTGAATATTTAAGTATGTACCTACACTATCAACTTTATCCAACAACCATTAACTTAAGTGTGATGGCAAATGGCCTCAAAATTTTAGAACATGAAAGAAAGTGTTGCCTATTATACCACTAATGCATAAAACATTTAGTATATGTTGGATTAAAGCATGCAACAAAATAGATCTTGAAAAATATTATAATATGCAAATAGATCTAAGTGAGTTGATTATCCCCCAAGGGCTTTAAACTTAAAAATTAATGTGTGAGAGATCTAGATCTAGATGATTTTAAACCATTAAAGCATAAATAGATCAAAAGCACATTAAAACCCTAGCCTCACAATTTGGGGTATTCCTCTCCCAAAGTGTAGGTGATTATTAAACTTAGAAGATAACTTGGAAAGAAAGAGAGAGAAGCAAGCAAGGCAAGCAAGCAAGAGAAGATGCTCACTAACCCCACGTCCTAGCTTAGGAGAGTAATTTAGAAATAGAAGAACTCAAAGCTAGATCTTACCCAAGCTCACACATAGGAGGTAGGCCGTACCAACCCTTCTCCCACACTATGAGCAACTAAAAAATCAGCAAGAAGTAAAGAAAGTATGCCCAAGAAGCTAGAAAAAGTGAAAAGAAAAGTTGAGAATGTTACCCACTTTAAGAGAAAGGTCTAGGAGTGTTGTGTGGACGTTTTTGGGGTAGCATAACCCTCTCAACCAGATCTGAACCTGCAAAAACCAGCAAGGTATACTTGCTGGAAATGCTACACACAACAAGCAAAGATGAAGAAAAATTTCTATTTTTGGTAGAAATTTTTCACACAGAAAATTTTATGAAGAAAGTAGATTTAGATGACCACTTTAAGATGTTAAACTAGCTGAAATATGTATGAAAGGACAGCAAGAAAGAATGAGAAAAGACGAGCTTATGTGTGCTTTAAGGGAAGACTCTTCTTTGAGGCATTCCCAATAAAACCCTTGAATCCAAACCTACAAAAACTTAGCAATATCTATGCATACCAAGATAATATGGCTGAATGTGCTAATAAGATGAAACAATTTCACCCTATCTAGCAACTCACAGATATAGATCTACAAGAATACTCGTTGTTAGATCTACTCAAATAAAATACTTTACCCAAGATCTAAGCTATGCATAAATCAAATCAAACCATACAAGTTTACCTCACATGTAGAAAGAACAAAAATACTTGTTTCTCTTCCAATGATCCTCCAAAGTTTCTCCTTTATATTACTCAAGAAAGGAATCTTGAAGAAATATTTGTTCCAAAACCCTAAGAGCCAAAGAATGGAAGAAAGATGGAACAAGAAAGAGAGAGAGAGAGGGGAAAATCAAGTAGCATAACAATAGCTAAAGATATGGTAAATAAGAAGTGAGGAGGGGGATCTATTTATACTTGGAGAGGCAAACCTACCTCTCTTGGATCAATGCCAAGTGTCCACCACCAAGCACAAGGTGAGATCCCAAGAAGGGGGGTGCACCATCTAGGGTTTGATCACATGGATCCATGAGGAGGAAGGGTTAGGGAGTGTTGGGATCAAGCAAAAAGGGTAATGGGAGGCTAGGAAAGGCGTGCCAAGGGATATAATAAGTCTCCCCTTAATTTTTTTATCATTTTTTTACTTTTTGGAGACTTTCTAGAAGTAAGGCACACCACTCTAGGAAAAGTGACGTTTTTGCTTTATGGCTAGGTGAGGGGGTGAAGTGAGGGTTGGAAAAGGTTAGGAAAAATCTCTCTCATCTTTATCCATCTTTACTTTACCCTTTGAACTCATTATTACAAAAATACATTTTTGTTATATCAAGACTTAGCAATTAAAATTGTTGTTTTTGACTGACCGACACTCCTGGAGGACAAACCCATAGCAAAAGTTGTCCCACTGAGCTGAAACTTGGTCCAAGGGTGTAGGGGGTCTCATTCCATTTCTTTTGAGCACAAATACCCCTATCAAAAATACTAGGACCTAGTTTTTACAATTTTTCCTCAAAAATAATTAATTAAATAAATAATTAAACCTCCAAACTTAGAGAAATTTAATTAAAAATTAATTAATTAAAAAAAATTAATCTAGACTCAAGGGAATTCCGCGAAACTTTCTAAGATGTCTTGCATGGTTATTTACATCATTTCCTAACAATAGTTACCAGAAGATAAGCCCATTAGAACGTCGTTCACCACTTTGGAGGAATTATTGCAAGTGTCAGGGAAAAACTCAAGGGAAATCAATAAGGCTGAAAAGCTCAATTGATAACCTGAGGATAAAAAACCCTCGGTGAAAGGAACTCTCCCAATTAACCGATCCCAAGGTAACTAACCTAACTATGACTCATGCAGACCTATTACATTAATGACCCACGCAGGGGTGCGGAAATTCCAGTTATAAAAAGAAGTGTTGGGGCCAAAAATGTCGTGTAGAACCAAAATCTTCGACAAATGAGCATCTGATGATGCATCTCTTCATGGCACATGGAGTTGACCCCCTAGTTGGAGAGGCGGTCAACAGGGTGGTTAGAACACTTCATGGAGGGTGCACTTGCTCTTGGACCATCTACACTTTCTAGAGGTGGTTTTGACCATGGTTTTGGAGGGCACCCACTTATTTGAGGAGTTGGTTTTACTAATCCACAATATTTTATTGTATTTTGACTCTATCGTCTCTAGTTGGTTATAGAGTTGTTATTTTTGGGCTAGGAGGCTAGAGATCTATTGCATTTTATTCAAGAGGTTGTTAGGCTCTCTTCCTATATAAAAAGAACCTCACTCATTTGTGACATGTTGGAGAATAATTGGAAAGACCTTCGCTCATATTTGCCTAAGCTATTGTGATTTATTGTTTGAGATTTTATTCTGGGATTGGAAGAGCTTGTTATTTCGCAAGTATCTTGGAGGAAAGAGCTACTACAGGGGCACCATGCCACATCAGTGAAGTCTATAGGGTGATGTTAACTCTTACCTTATGTTTTTCGATCATTTATCTTTAGATCTAGGGCATTGAATTTGGACATATAGGATTCTAAATTCTTGTTTTAGTCTAGACATAAAGTTCACCCTATTTACTTAGATTTGGATTCTCATAGAACCATTCTCCCCAAGTGCTTGAAATATTCAAGTGTCTTTGGTTGGAGACTTACAAGGCATACTAAGATGGTGCTTGTGACCCCAACACTTAACATATGAATATAGCCTCAAACTAGACTGAGTGTTCCCCGTAGCCCAAGTGAAGGAAGGCATCGGTCTAGCCCTTTCTATTTTTCAACCACAAAAAATTTCAAATTTTCCTTCTTTAAGCTTGTTTCTTGCAATCTAGGATTTGACTAGCGATTATCTTTTGATTTAGATTGCAATTTTTTCAAGTTAATTAGGATAATGAATCTAGATCTAGTTTGTTAACTTGAACTTTTATAGCAAATAATTTCTCTTCATGGTCAAATTTCTAAGACGTTTTGCTCCATCTCACTTGGTTTGGCTATAATAATTCATAGGAAGAGAGTAAACTTGGATCTAACAAGCCCTAACTTTCCTAATCTTGAGTTGATCTAAGTAACACATGCTATGATAGAATAAATTGATGCTATAATTAGGCCAAGATCTCATGTTTTAGCCTATTTTGCATGATTTTGCATCGCTGGAATTTATCACTAGTTCATGGAATTAGAGTAGATATAATACATATAACTCAAATCTGAGATAGATATATGGCTTACAACACCTAAAGAGCTAAATCAATGCATAAACAAGCCTAATGTTTCACTAATTTATGCTCTTTCTCTAAGTTCTTCATTCGCTGGTTTATTTTCTGCAAATTTAAGAGTTAAATTCAGATCTGGAAATCATCTTTACTGCTGTCCTAAACAGATCTGTGGTTTCAAGAGCAGGTTGTGGCTCTAATCTTTATTTTGCTAGCTTGCTCTCACAACAAATATCTTAATTACTTGCACGAAATTGATGATATGGCAATTTAAATGATGTTCATGGTTTAACATAACATTTGACTCACAAGTAATCTCTCACTCTAAGGTGAAGTAATACTCCATTTGTTGGATCAAACATGAATGATGTTAACTTTGTGATAATGGTTTTACATTGATGACTATTTGGAATACTCTTACATAAGCAATCATAATCCTTAGGAATCAAACTCATTTGCAATACCACACCATTCTTTAAAGATTAATTCTTGTGCAATTTGGTGGACACTACTGGTTTCTTTGAGCACTTAATCTAGCAGCTTTCATTTCAGCATTCTAAGTAAGGAATTAACCCACTGAATAATCACATATAATTGATCTTTCATGGTTTTCATTGCTGATAACACTGCTAGCTATTTATTTAAGGAACAAAATTTGTACTTGCAACATTTCATATGTTCATGAATCATTGATGCCAGTGCTGTCTTTGAGCACTGTTTAACATTTCTGGATACATCATAAGTCTAAATCTGTATTATAGAATTGATGGATAAATTCTTTTGACTCAATGGTACATTGTTATAACACTCGCTCACGAATGGTTTATAATCTCTTTTAAAGTTCAACTCTGAAATCTATCATTGTGATCATTATTGTTGGACAGGCAGTTCGAAGAACTAAGTGTTGAGGGCACGCACAAAAGCAATACGGACAACAGTTCGTAAAGCAAAAGCAAGCAGGCGCGAAAGCGGGAAGAACAACAGTCGGGAAAGAAAAGGCAGCATGAAGGCGCAAAAGCAGAGGAAAAACACACACGAACTAGGAGTTGTAATGAGTCATCATGAGTTGTCATAGGGTTTTGGGATAAGCAAGTAGGGTTTTGAGCCCTAAATTCCATGTATAAATAAGTAATGGGTCGGGCAGAATAGGTTGTTGGTTGTGTTAATATTATGGTAGCTTCGGGAGGTATGAACCTCTATTGTGACCTATGACGAGGTTTTGAGCCCTAAAGCTATTGTAAGCAACCCAAGAGAGTCTCTTGGGCTTGCACTTCCTATTTCTTTCCAAGTTTAAAATCTGTAAATAATTTTAATAATTTTTGCCCACACCTTGCATTGTGCTTGGCTCTGCCATCCTTGCAAAATTGTGCCGGCTAGGATTAAAAATAATTTTATGATTTTTGCTTTAGTTAATTTTGTCCACCTTTGCCACAAAATCGGAAGGCTTTGTCCTCCACCTTGTGCCAAAGTTGTGTGGTTAATTTGTTTAATTTATTTATTTTAAGTAATTAATTTTTGTTTGCCCACACATTGCATGTGAGTGGCTATGCCATCCCGCAATATCGTGCTAGCTAGTGTATAAAAATTTATTTTGTTGCAAAGTAAATAAAATTTACCCCGCCTTTGCCTCGTATTCTCTCCCCTTGCCACTTTGTGGATCTTGGGTAATAAGAAAGGGAAAAGGATTGAGTGGTTAGCTAAGTCACCTGACACGTCCAAACCCCCCCTCGTGTCGTGAATCCTACGTGTCGGACACCAAACGGTAGGACACGTGTCGGATACTCGTTTAGAACGTGTCATGTTCACAGGACACGCGTGTCTTGAAAATAGGACACGTGTCCTGCTCAGAAAAGGACCCTGGCTCATGTTTTCTCATGCAAGTTGCAACTGCGAGGTGTTTCAGTGTGCAACTAAGGTTTACTTTGCCTTACTAATTCTATTTAAAGAGGTCCCCACCCCCTCCATTTTACCCGCCCTAGTAATTAATGGTAATATTAAATTTACTTAAATTTTTAGCATTACCATTAATTGTTTCAGAATGTTTGAGAGTGGTTCCAACCTCATTGGACATCATATGGAGAAAGTAGAATTTTAGGTCCCATTCAAAATTCAGCAGACTTAACGGTTTTCAGGATTTCAAGATTGGCAGGATTGCAATGTTTCCACTAGATTCTATAATGTAAGAGGGTATGAAACTAGCATTTAATCAAGGGCACCATACCCTTTATGTACCTCGATGTTGGTGGCATTGATTGTTGAACTCTTCTATCACGACACCAGTAAAAATGTACCCTTCACTCAAGTATAAACTCTTTTGTTGAACTCTTCTCTTTGTCATCGTGTCAAGTGACTTCGTGGTGTATTTGCACACCAACCTCTGTCTTATTTGCAAGCACTAGGCAGAGAGAAGAGTGGTTGAAGGGAAAGACAAAGATGTGGGATGTGTTTCCTGATGATATGGGTTTGGAGTCTGGACAATAGCGTTGAATTGGCAATGTCATCATTTATGTTAGTAACTTAGTAGTTACTAAGTTAGTACTAGTTGTATGATTGAATTTGTATCATCATCATGTAACTACTTACAATTTAATTATTTCATTTTTGCATGTGTAATTCATAATTTAAATTTTGATATATAAATTATATATATATATATATATATATATATATATATAATGTGTCCTCCGTGTCCTATTTCCGGGGGTCATCGTGCCCATGTCGGATACTCGTATTTCCATGTCCTCCGTGTCCCGTGTCAGGTGACTTAGGTGGTTAGTCTAATTAGGCACCCATTCTCCATTATTGTTTGGCCACTAAAATAAGGTGACTTGTGGAGGCTAGAAAGGGATTGAAACTAGGGACAGTTTCATGTTGCTAAGTGTCCTCCTTGTTGAGAGCCCAAGCACTTTGGAATTGACTTGTGGAGCTAGGGGAGAACCTTGTTGTTCTCTTGTTGAGCACCCATCATTTCCTCTTCGCTAAGGGATAAGGACTTGGGGTAGTCACATAGCTTAGGCTTGCAACTTTTCACATCTAAGCCCCTAAGTTAAAGAGAGACTTAAAATCAACTAAAAACAATCTACACACTTGCACAACATTTACATTTCCTTGCAATTTATTTTCAAGTATTTACATCCTATTCATTTTTGCAAGATATTGTCATGTGTAAATATTTATATTGATTTAGTTACAAGCATTCTTCGTTTATTCATTGTTTTAAAGTAATTGTATAAAGTTATTTTTCGATTCATCATGTAGATAATTTATAATTTTATTTCATTTTGTTGAGTTACCAAATTTGTGCTAATATTGGAAGAAGTGGAATCTTTAGGCACTAGTCTAATTGTGGTTTAATAAACAAAGGTTTGTTTGTCATTGAAGGATTGCATATTGCATTGGTTGCTTGTCATTGGTTGGGTAATACTAATCAACAAACCAATTTACTCCTAGAACTAATAAATTCCTCACATAGTTTAATAGGGTCTACCCCCCTTGGCTTCCCTAGGAGTGAGCCTAGACGGAAGGAGTCCAGATTGAGGTGACAGTGGGTCTGAATTCAGGTTTGTGCCTCCAAGAACACACCAAGTGGGTTGGAGACTTCTCCATGTTTGTAGGTGTGTATTACGACGAAAACAGTGACCAGCACCTTAGATCTATTATTAAATAGGGTTTTCCAATACACAAAGACTAATCCACTAAAACTGCATGGTTTTCTTAGTTTAAGAAAGCCACCTTTGCCATGGTACTTGACCAAAAATCTTTGTAAATATACATAAGACTGTGTTCCCAATTTTCACGCTCAATTTTTAGTGCATGCAATGAGCTAATTACCATGCAAATGGTGTGACTCACGAGGTTCCTTTATAGAGGGTTGACATTTCTACTTAAATTTCAATTCCAATCTTTTCAAAGCTCTCGATATGTCATAGTCGCCCCTCACCAAACCTTTTCTATCAATTTCTTGACTCATCATTCACCACTTTATCCTCATGCACGATAGTAATTCCATGTGCTCTTCGGTGAAAGTAAAATTATTTCCTACTCCCGCTCATCTACAACTATGTCAAGTGCTATTAATATTGTACTTTAAAGGCCTATTACACCCTTCTCATTTAGCTCGATGTTCTCCATGTCTTGAGCTAGCGTTTTTTACAAGTATACCTACTCAAAATCATATTCATATCCTAAATATTAAAATAATGTGGTAATTGAAGCAATTTCCAAGTCTACCTTTACACCAGTGGTCCTACCAACTTTCCTCTCCTTGATTCATGTTTCATCCAATCATGACCCAACCAAAGGCTCTCATTGCTCTGATCCACGATCTTCTTAGTAAAATGTTATAGCAATCTAGGTTGCCTAGAAGACCCACTAAGCCCATCATATGATCTACTTCTATGGTGGTTCTTGTTGCCACCTTTATACACACCTAGGTGACGTGGAAAAAATATTCAATCCACTTGGTGTGTCCTTGGGGACAAGTCTCGAGTCAAGATGTTGTCACCTGATCCTCGACTCCTCCGCCTACGCCAACTCCTAGCGAAGCCAAGGGGGGTAGTCCCTAACAAAAATACTAAGGCTTGAAAGTAGTCTAAGTACGAAAATTGAATCTAGGAGTTTATTGCAATAAAGACAATTACAACAAGAGTAAATCTACACTAGTAGCATATACCATTCAAGCATTCATTGAAGTAAAACACTCATGGAAGTGAAATAACCATAAGCATTGAGAAATACTTCAAATGAAATAAAGAGATGCTTTGCAAAATGAAAATTTTGAAGCAAATGGCTTCTTAGATGTGAAAAGTCGAGACTAGTGCCAATGAGATGGTGTAAAGTGTCGTTGAAGATGTGATGTACCCTATGAGTATCGTCTTTTATAGTTTGATTAATGTAGGATTGATAATTATTGAAAATTGTTTGAAAATTGAAATGCTTGAGAACCAACTAAGTTAATGTGTGGCCTCTCCAGAGGCTATCTCTTTGCTTGGAAATGTGCGGAGAACTTGCCGAAGCCCAAAGACTTCACCAACAAGTTCAATGAAGGTGTCGAAGGTCCAACACGGGGAGAACCTAGATCTCAAAGTTCCAGTCTGACTTCACACACACCCTTCATGCGGTTTCCCTAACATTGAGATAACCCCTTTTGAGATTTTCCTAGTTAATCTACTCCACATTGACCAGCCCCGGCTCTAATGAGTTCCCAAGATCAAGCTAGGCTCGCAAGGGTTCAGAGCATACACCGGGGGGCTGAGGGGAAGATTTATTTTAAACAATAAAGCAAATTTGCATGAAATAAATTGCGGAAAAGGAACAATTTTTCTAATTACTACAGTCCACACTGACCAGCCTCTTTGCAGAGGAGCTAAGGGGACGAGTTTATTCTCCAAAATTGAAATTGCAAAACTTGAAATTGTAAGATTGTAACAAAAAAGGAAACTAGTCTAACAATTAAGTGTTACTTTTCCAAAAGAAAATTAAACTATGTGATGCGATTAAGATTGATTGATTGATTTGCCTTTTTGTTTTGTCTTTAGATTATGTGAGCATAGTAAAGTAAATGAAACCAAGAGATCAACCAATACACCACCACACCAATCCCCCAAAGGGGGACAAGAAACTAGGCACTATGAGACCCAAGTTTATTGCTTTCGATTATAACAAGAACCTTGTTCTCTTTTCTTTTTTTTTTGGAAGACTTTTTGTATCCTTATAGATTTGGATCAAAAAGTTACAAGGTTTGGAAGAGAAAGGTTTATTCCTTGGAGAGGTAGGAAGCTCCCTGATGCTCCAAATGCTTCAATTCCGCCAAAAATGGGCAAAATCTCCCCTTGGTTGTCCAATGTTCTGCAAAAAACAGCAAACAAAATACCCCAAAAGATGCCCAAAATGACTTTGGGACAGCTTAAGGGATAGATCAAAACTAACAGAGAAAACATGTAAATAAAGCAAACTAACTAACCAACTTCAAAGCAACAAAATTTTGGATTTTTAGACTTTATAAAACAGCAAGGAAAGGCACTTTAATTTGCTAAATATTCAAATGAAGAACTTTATGAAAGAAAACCCTTTATTAGCTTTATTGAAATAAGATAGAAAAAACTTACTAATAAGGGAAAGTTTCCTTAGATCTAGCCTTTAGATATTCAAACGAAAACCTGGATCTAGATCTAGATAACTATGCATGCATCAATTCTATTTGATATAACTTTGAATCTTTAATTTTATTTGCATGCAACATAGTAGGTAACCAAAGAAGAATAATAATTTTTATGAAGGAGAGAGAGACACTCTTGATCTTGGAATTTCCGTTGGGCAATGGGTTCGTTGGTGGAGTGAAGAGGGAATTGTCTTTGAAAACTTGTTGAAGAAAGATGGATTGCAACCAAGCTCCATTAACTCTTCAATATGTTGAGATCCTGAAAACTTCACAATACTTGGACAAATACAGTCAAATTCTTGGTGCTACCTACAAAGGAGACTCAATGCCAAGATTAGTTAACATATACATATAATGCACATTTAAGCTTTCAAAACAAGTAAGCAATAGGATTAGAAATTCAAACTAGATTAATAACCCTATCCTATTGAGCAATAGTACTCTTACCAAGGCCAAAACTTGACAATAATTGAATAATAAGTACATGAAATAACGTCACCTCAAATCTTTGCACATGACACACACCATCAATGAACTCCAAAGTATTTTATTCCATTCCAATAGAAAAAGATTACAACAACATTACATCAAGATAGTCCAACTCCCATTAGCTACAAAGGGATGGGTTGATCTGCTTTTATAGCATTTTGGGTGTGTTATAGCGCAAGTTGTAGGTTGGGCAAAGCCCGATCCAACCACAAGGCAAGTGCTACAACTTGGAAATCCTACACCCAATGTCAACTTGATGTAGGTCCCACACTTCTAGAGTGACTAGGTCACTCTAGGGAGGCGATCTCGGTGACCCTAGGGGGGTTGAGATGGAGATGGAGGGAAATGGAAGTGAAGCCCCTAGAGGTCAATTATAAGTGGAATAAAAGGTAGGGAGAGATGTCTTGCAAGTCAAGTAATTGCTGCCCAACAGGTATAGTACTTCTCTGGATGATTCTACCTTCCTGAAACACAAGAAAAGACACTTTGCAATGATAGATGTTAGTTGGATCCACAAGTTAAGCTTGCTGTCCCTAATTTGCAGCAGTAGATATCAGTTTATATCAGTGAATAAAACATCTAAAACCAGCATATGAAGATCTAGACTAGTTAGGTAAATCAACATTAAACTTAGCAATGAATATAGGCTGAAAATTGGCACTTAAGAAGCAAGAAAAATATGGTTGTTGATTCCCTACATTTGCATCTTGATTGCTCATACTAGTTTAGATGCATTTCATTTTCATTTTACTCTACTTGCGTATTGATTTCAAGCTTAGTTTAGAATTTTTTGGAAAAATGTCAAATTTTTCTTTTCTAGTTTAGTGGGTTTTGATTATGATCATATGAGAACAAGGATGAGTAGGCCATCCTGCACTTGACAGTTTGATGTTTTCTTGCAGACACAGATCTACCAGGAGATGTTGTCATTCTCATGCACTCTACGGTGAGCACATATCCCCAAGTAGGAGCCAAATGTTATCCCCATTTTGTGGATAACTAAGGAGATCATGTCTCTAGGCCCTCAGGTTGCAGATATGGAGTGCCGAGAGACTACATGACCAGCAGTACCCTTTTGCACAGATGGAAAACCCACTCACCACCACGAACGGTCACAGATTTGCAGATGGCATCCACCACACCGGTTGGCTTCCGGAAGGCAGTGGGCCTTGCTCCATGAGGTACAAGTCAATATGATGGTGAGCATCATTTCAATATTTAAGCCATTTGATTATATTGTATTTTAGATTTTCTCTAGATTTCATGATATGTGCTTGGACATTATGCCTTTTTCCCTGCTTCACCTTGGTGGTTGACATTGTGCCCTAGTAAGTGGTTTTCCTTGGGGATGGGTTTGCTACTGGGAACTCCTTTAATGAGCTATCGTACTGTTCCCGACCATACTTACCACTTTCCATCATTATTCCCCTCCATTTCCTTATCTCTTGGGATTTTAGCGTGTATTGACCCAAGAAGGGGTTGTCCTTCATTCTATGGGAAGAAGGGGCTAAAGGCACAGAGGGGTTGATGTTGGGTAAAAAATAAAAGCCTTGTATAAACCTTCCAGATGCTTCGCCCAAGGATCACCCAAGAAAGCAATAAAACGCTTATCTTTGAATAAAGGGGACCCACAATATAACAAAGAATGCTTAAAAGGTTAGTTGAAGGATAGGAGGTCTCATCACGAGCCGACCTATCACGTCCATGGATATCTAGTGGTATGATATTGTCATCTGGTCACCAAACCAGGGCAATGGCTCTAAGTTGCATGGTTGAGAGAAAGGGGGTCTCATCATGAGCCGTCCTTCTCTTTTCCATTAGGTGTTTGTGGGTGACATTGCCACCACCTAGTCACCACGCAAGAGCAGTGACCTTCAATCTCTCCTTATGTTATATTGAAAGAGAATAAAGAAAGAAAGATAAAAGGCAATTGATGGACTTGGAAAAAGTGCATTGCGGACAAAGGTACCACACACCCTCTACAAAGGCATCCACTAATGAAACACTACGACCCCTTGTATGTGATGAGCCCTATGCCCATTGAGTCTTGACCCCAACCACTTCATCCACTTTAAATCGCTTAGAGAGGGATATCTTGGAAGCTCTCCTTGACCTAGGGCAAGACCTACCCAATAGGACACCTCGACAACCCTCCCATATTTAAGCTTGGCAAGTCGCATAGTGTCTTTGAGTTGTTAATTGTTTGATATAGTGATCTTTGATGCACATGCTTGGATGACTTATTTATTGATTGCATTCACTTATCATGGTGTTATGACTTGAGATCCTTGGAGGGCGTGTTCATTTGTCTTTGCAGGACCTAGTTGGTGGACAGTTTGGGAAGAACAAGCCTAACTTGGGCTTCCATGGGGCTACAAGCCCACAGGTTGGATGTCAAGGGCTCGCATGCCAGATGAGAGAGATCAGACTTGGACGGCCTTGATGATGATTTGGACAACCTAGCCCACCCCTTACTTGCCAAACGATTTTCCCAAGAGGGGCAAAACGTTCCATTTTGAGCTTGATGTCATGATCTTGGGGGCTAGGGCATGGTGGTGAGGTGCCACTCTTTTGACACATGGACATATGAGGAGGAGAAGGGACTTCACCATGATGAGAGTGCTTCGATGCTTGACATGTGGCCTTTGGAGACCTATCCATACTTCTCCAACACCAACGACTTCCTCAAAGTGTCAAAACGTCCCCTAAAGGGTTGATGTCCTCCTAAATTAGGGTTTTATTTGTGCAAAAAGTGAAATTTTAAGTGAATTGTTTAATGTTACTTTGTTAAGGGGGAAAGATTAGGGTTGTTGATCCCTAATCTTGTGTTTTACTCCTTAATTTATGGACAAGCTATGTTAGCTACATTTTGTATAAATAGAGATCATAAGATCTCATTTCAAACATAACTCTCCCTCTTGTGAGAAGCCTCGGTCTGAAATTTGCACCACACTTGGCTCTTTTCATCTCTTCTGCACTTGTTTATGGTTATCTATTGGTGAATGGTTGATGGAAGTCTAGTGGTAGCCTTGGATGATGCTTTCTATCTCTTGTGGTGGATTATCTTGGCATTTCTCTTGATCTTTGTAAGGTTTTCTACTATTATGCTATCATTTTTCAAGTTCAAGTATTGTTATGCTAGGAGCTAGGTGGGAAGTATAAGGGCATACACCCCCACCATAGACTTCATCATTTTATTTGCTTCATCTCATTGATTTTATAAGGGTTTGCTAAGAGAAGGATAAGGGCATACACCCTCTTAGCCTAAACCCTAGCCTAGAGAAACTTGTCTTGGGAAGTAAAAGGGCTTACACCCCCAAGGAGGTAGCTTCTCTAAGCTCGTTTTGACTCCATTAACCCAATAGTAAAGGCACTAGTCATACTTTTTTGCATTGGAGAAATAAAATCAGTGCCTTCGGAAATGCAATTTTTGGTCTTTTGAAAGGTTTCTTGCTTGAAATTGATTTGTCTCATTGAGAAGAGCCTTCCCCCACTAGGGCATCCCCTCTCTCCCAACACTCTAATTGTTGTTACAAACTTTAACCTACAGCCATTAGGGCTACATAACCCTACCTACTAACACTCTCATAACTCCTAAACTAACCCTAGACTAGCTGTCTAAGTTCACTAACCTAGTCTACTAACTAGGGCACACCTTTTGGGCTAGTTCTTGGCACTTTTCCATGGTTGATTTTGCTGCTACATGCCACTGAATGCTACAGCCATAAGGCTGCAATTTTCTGCAGAAAACACATGTTTACAACAGCCATCTTCTCTTGCTTCCTAAGTGCCAATTTTCAGCCTATATTCATTGCTAAGTTTGATGTTGATTTACCTAACTAGTCTAGATCTTTATATGCTGATTTTAGATGTTTTATTTGTTCATATAAAATGATATCTACTGCTGCAAATTAGGGACAGCAAGCTTAACTTGCTGATCCAACTAACATCTATCATTGCAAAGTGTCTTTTCTTATGTCTTGGGCAGGTACAATCATCCGGAGAAGTACTATACATGTGGGGAAACAATTACTTTACTTGCAAGGCATCTCTCCCTACCTTTTATTCCACATAGACTTGACCTATAGGGTATTCATTTCCATTTCCCTCCATCTCCATCTCAATCCCTCTAGGGTCACCAAGATCGCCTCCCTAGAGTGACCTAGTCACCCTTGAAGTGCGGGACCTACATCGAGGTGACATTGGGTGTAGGATTCTCAAGTTCTAGCACTTGCCTTGTGGTTGGGTTGGGCTTTGCCCAACCTATAACTTGCGCTATAACATTTTGGCACCGTTGCTGGGAAAGATTTTGAATCTTCTTCGTACCCTAACCACACTTTGGTAAGCTATCCCAAAGCCTTTCCCTTAGCTTACCTGGCGACTCCACCCAAGGAACGTTCCCTTTCCACCTTTCTTGATGAGTTCATTTTGAAATTCATCAGGCGACTCCACCTTCCCAGAACCCTTCTTTCCCCAAACCTTTTCCCTCTGGGAGGTTCAAGCCTTCTAAGGTTTACCAAAGAAGGCCTCCTCTCAAGTCTCCCGTTGCTAAAACTCTTTTCCATAAATCCCTTCCCCTTGCTCCAATGGCTCGCCCTTAGGCAAGAGACCTCTACAAACCCCTTAACATGACCAATATCCAAAGTTACCTTAACAAAATTCCAACAAATGTCAACAAGTGGTTGCCAAAGTTCCCAGGAAACAATGTGATAACTGTCGAAGACCACATTTATGTCATGGGTCGGGATATGGACAATGCAGGTATTGATCATGAAGATGTGGCCATGAGACTATTCGCTTCATCATTGATTGAAGAAGCTCTTGATTGGTTCAAGGGACTACCTGATAATCATATTACGACCTATGATGATTTTTCCTCCTTATTTAAAAGCAGATGGTCGAGAAAAGCAGATGGTGGGACACTTGGGACTTAGCTCAATCAAATAAAGAAAAACGAGAATGAAACGGTAAAGGAATTCATTTCAATATTTGACAGGTTGTACAATCAAATTCCAACAGATTATCGTCCTATAGCATCATCAATTCGTCTCCTTTACATGAATGCCTTTGAAGGACAGTTCTGATACATTCTTAAAGATAAAAAGCCTACATCATTGACAGAGGCTAAAGAGTTCAGTATCGACATTGAAGAGAATCTCCTTGATGCAAAAATAGAACCGTTTCAGTACCCTTGTAACAAGACATAATCAAGGACAAAGGTTTCAAACAACAATGTCCCTAATGCGATTGCTCTCCTGACTCAGAAGATAGACCAAATGAATACTCGGTTTGTCCAGGTGAAGGATCAACTTATGAACCGTATGACTAAAGTGGAAAGAAATCAACCCAAACCTCAGTTTGCCAGACAACAGAGAGATGCCACCAGTTGGAAACCAAGACCTCAAAGGCCCAGGATACTTTGAAACCTGTTGGGACAGTTGATATAGAAGCTTGGTGTCTCCCATGCCAAGAACCCCACAGGGAAGATGAATGCCCCCGGCAAAACGAAGATTATCCTGACAATATAAACTTCATGATTTGCAATCTCAACAATGAACAAGTTACTCAAGAACAGATCAATGAAGCCAGAAGAATAGGAGAAAGACAAGGGAGAATCTAGGCCTTAAATAAACTAACAAATGATCTAAAGAAGGAATTAAGGAGGAGGGAAATCCTAACATACAGAAGAAAAAATACTTGAGCCCCTCCATTACATCCTGATACTCTTCTTCCAACAGCAGAAAAGGTGGCTCCACCATGTGATGTCCCGTCCCCAAGATTAGGCCAGCAGGGAGTGACTTAGTAGTCTATATGTTCTCGTAGACTATAGTCAGGCACAAACAGGGAACCAAATGGAGAAATAAGGAGGAATTAACAGCTAAACGATGAATTAAGCCAAAATACTTAGGAAAAGTCACTTAAGCCTAAGTCAACGGAGAATTAGAATAAAAAGGTGATAAGGAGGGACTTAATTGACAAATAAATCACTTAGGAGGAAAGGCGCCTAGGTTAAGTGATGTCAACGAAGAATTAGGTCGGGAAAGATATAAAGGGAGGAATTTGACCTAATTCCTCATTATGCATTGTTATGATTTGATGTTGAGAG
>ML816039.1:6346-20080 GCA_009831015.1 Picea engelmannii | reverse complement strand
GGGCGCATCCAGTGCTCTAGGAGGGGCGCAAACCCCCCAGGGGTCCAGATCCAGTGCCTTAGAGACCAGATCCGAGATCCGACACTCATCCATTTCAGTCTAGAGGCCAGGGTGCTTCTATTGGAGCAGTTTCCGGCGCATTCCGACGGTCCATTCTTCGGGACGAGTTTTCCCAGCTGGTAGCGGTTACCGTATTTCTTCGGAACCGCATATTTTTGACGATCTATCTGTGCATGCATCAGATCTGCCATCATCTTCTGATCACGGGTATTTTTATGTTATTTGATTGTATTCCAGTACCGATCCATGAGATCTGACTGATGTTTATATTCTATATTTCCAGTAGGCTATTGTATTTCCATGCTCGAACCGTTATTTTACATGATATTGGGCAGTTGATGTTCTCTACTTTTGCATGCATCCTTTATATGTTGTTTAAACCTTAAATATGCAACAAGCACATGTAATAACCAACATGCACATGCAATGACCAACATGCACATGCAATAACCCTTAAGATCTCAAACATACAACTGAAACGCATCCAGAAACCCCCAGTGTATCAGATCTGCAAGACAGAATAGTAGATCAGTAGCAAATATCTCGATCGGCGGAATCAGGGATATTTCACACCACCTCCACTGCCGGTATGTGAGTTGCTTCCTAAGCCAACTCTTACAGATGACATTCAGTTGAATATAGATGTTGCAAACATGTTTGGAAAACTGAATATGACGGTCCTAGTGACAGAGATGTGTAAGATCCCTTCCGTAAAAAGGGAAGTTTTGAGGATATTACAGTTGCCAGCTAAGAAAGAGGATCCTCCCACCATGTTAAACACTATGCATCTCAATTGGCCAAAAGATAAAAACCCTCCCTTCTATCTCTCATTAGGCATGAATGGCCTCCACTTGAACAAATGCATGCTTGATTCAGGGGCCTCAGCAAATGTCATATCTTTGAAGGTTATGACTCATCTTGGTTTCAAGACAACCCAACCTTATGGCAATGTTTGTGGTATTGATTCAAGAAGAGTTAAGGTCTTGGGAGTATGTGAAGACATTGAGGTATTTTTGATAGATTTTCCACATATCAGCATCCTCATGGACATAATGGTGATCAATGTCCCCGATGCCTGGGGGATGCTCTTGTCGAGGACCTGGTCCTCAGCCCTTGGAGGTTTCCTTAGTATGAACCTTACACATGCATATACTCCCATGGGCAATGGCACATATGAAATCTTACATAACAGGGAAAAGAAAGATACACGTGATGAATTTGAGGGGCCCCAACTATGCCAGTGAACACTACCATGATATGCCTCCACAGATTATTGAGTATGATCCATCCGAGTTACCCTTCATGCAGGAAGATGCAGTAGAGATGTTTCTCCCATGGACAGATAAAAAGAAGACTACACAGTACCATAGGAAGGAGCCAGAATCTATTCATATTCTACAAAAGAAAGATGAGAAAAATGAAGAATTCATCGAAGATACAATCCACACAGAGCCTCCATACGATGAGAATGAACCTTGCATCGATTTCATTGAAGGAAGTCTTGTGCTCATGTGGGACATAAGTAAGGGCAAGCGCAAATACGAACAGAAAGACAACAATTCTTAGCTTGGCCCTTACATCATCAGGAAGAAGTCTGATAAAGAAAGGTACTATCTGACGTCATTAGACGGGAGAAAGATGCCACTACCAGTAGATGGGTCTCTTCTCCGACCTCACATACATGTCACATGACTTCTTTAGGGACTGTTCCCCAGGTATGTAGGTAAGTCACCTTGATTCCCTGCATTTGCATCTTGATTTCTCATACTAGTTTAGATGCATTTCATTTTCATTTTACTCTACTTGCATATTGATTTCAAGCTTAGTTTAGAATTTTTTGAAAAAAATGTCAAAATTTTATTTTCTAGTTTAGTGGGTTTTGATTATGATCATATGAGAACAAGGATGAGTAGTCCATCCTGCACTTGACAATTTGATGTTTCCTTGCAGGCACAGATCTACCAGGAGATGCTACGGTTCTCTTGCACTCTACAGTGAGCACATGTCCCCAAGTAGGAGCCATATGTTATCCCCATTTTGTGGATAACTAAGGAGATCATGTTTCGAGGCCCTCAGGTTGCAGATACGGAGTGTCGAGAGACTACATGACAAGCAGTACCCTTTTGCACAGATGGAAAACCCGCTCACCACCACGGATGGTCACAAATTTGCAGATGGCATCCACCACACCAGCTGGCTTCTGGAAGGCAATGGGCCTTGCTCCATGAGGTACAAGTCAGTATTATGGTGAGCATCATTTCAATATTAAAGCCATTTGATTATGTTGTATTTTAGATTTGCTCTAGATTTCATGATATGTGCTTGGACATTATGCCTTTTTCCCTGCTTCACCTTGGTGGTTGACATTGTGCCCTAGTAAGTGGTTTTCCTTGGGGATGGGTTTGCTACTAGGAACTCCCTTAATGAGCTATCGTACCGTTCCCGACCATACTTACCACTTTCCATCATTATTCCCCTCCATTTCCTTATCTCTTGGGATTTAAGGGTGTATTGACCCAAGAAGGGGTTGTCCCTCATTCTATGGGAAGAACGAGCTAAAGGCCTAGAGGGGTTAATGTTGGGTAAAAGACAAAATCTTTGTATAAAACTTCCAGATGCTTCTCCCAAGGATCACCCAAGAAAGCAATGAAACACTTATCTTTGAATAAAGGGGACCCACAATATAATAGAGAATGCTTAAAAGGTTAGTTGAAGGATACGAGGTCTCATCACGAGCCACCCTATCACGTCCATGGATATTTAGTGGTATGGCATTGTAATCATATGGTCACCAAACCAAGGCAATGGCACTCAGTTGCCTGGCTGAGAGAAAGGAGGTCTCATCACGAGCCAACCTTCTCTTTTCCATTAGGTGTTTGTGGGTGACATTGCCACCACCTAGTCACCACGCCAGGGTAGTGACCTTCAATCTCTCCCTATGCTCTATTGAAAGAGAATAAAGAAAGAAAGTAAAAGGAAATTGATGGGCTTAGAAAAAGTGCATTGCGAATGAAGGTACCACACACCCTCTACAAAGGCACCCATGAATGAGACACTACAACCCCTTGTATGTCATGAGCCCTATGCTCATTGAGTCTTGACCCCAACCACTTCATCTACTTTACATGGCTTAGAGAGGGATATCTTGGAAGTTCTCCTTGACCTAGGGCAAGACCTACCCAATAGGACACCTCGTCAATCCTCCCATATTTAAGCTTGACAAGTCGCATAGTGTCTTTGAGCTGTTAATTGTTTGATATAGTGATCTTTGATGCACATGCTTGGATGGCTTACTTATTGATTGGATTCACTTATCATGATGTTATGACTTGAGATCCTTGGAGGGCATGTTCATTTGTCTTTGTAGGACCTAGTTGGTGGACAGTTTTGGGAGACCAAGCCTAGCTTGGGCTTCCATGGGGCTACAAGCCCACAAGTTGGATGCTAGGGGCTCGCATGCCAGATGAGAGAGATCAAACTTGGACGGCCTTGATGATAACTTGGACAACCTAGCCCACCCCTTACTTGCCAAACGATTTGCCCAGGAGGGGCAAAACGTTCCACTTTTGAGCTTGACATCATGATCTTGGGGGCTAGGGCATGGTGGTGAGGTGCCACTCTTTTGACACATGGACGTATGAGGAGGAGAAGGGACTTCAGCATGATGAGAGTGCTTAGATGCTTGACATGTGGCCTTTGGAGACCTATCCATGCTTCTCCAACACCAACGACTTCCTCAAAGTGGAAAAATGCCCCCTAAAGGGGTGACGTCCTTCTAAATTAAAGTTTTATTTGTGCAAAAAGTGAAATTTTAAGTGAATTGTTTAATGTTACTTTGTGAAGGGGGCAAGATTAGGGTTGTTGACCCCTAATCTTGTGTTTTACTCCTTAATTTATGGACAAGCTATGTTAGCTACATTTTTTATAAATAGAGATCATAAGATCTCATTTCAAACATAACTCTCCCTCTTGTGAGAAGCCTTGGTCTGAAATTTGTGCCACTTGGCTCTTTTCATCTCTTGTGCACTTGTTTATGGTTATGTATTGGTGAATGGTTTGATGGAAGTCTAGTGCTAGCTTTGGATTATTCTTTCTATCTCGTGGTGGATGATCTTGGTGTGGTTTTCTGCTATTATGCTATCGTTTTTCAAGTTCAAGTATTGTTATGCTAGCAGCTAGGTGGGAAGTATAAGGGCATACACCCCCACCATAGCCTTCATAATTTTATTTGCTTCATCTCATTGATTTTATAAGGGTTTGCTAAGAGAAGTATAAGGGCATACACTCTCTTAGCCTAAACCTTAGCCTAGAGAAACTTGCCTTGGGAAGTAAAAGGGCTTACACCCTCAAGAAGGTAGCTTCTCTAAGTTTCTTTTGACTCTATTAACCCAATAGTAAAGGCACTAGTCATAATTTTTTGCATTGGAGATATAAAATCATTGCCTTGGGAAACACAATTTTTGGTCTTTTGAAAGGTTTCTTACTTGAAGTTGATTTGTCTCATTGAGAGGAGCCTTCCCCCACTAGGGCGTCCCCTTCCTCCCAACACTCTAATTGTTGTTACAAACTTTAACCTACAGCCATTAGGGTTTCATAACCCTACCTACTAACACTCTCATAACTTCTAAACTAACCCTAGACTAGCTCTCTAACTTCACTCACCTAGTCTACTAACTAGGGTGCACGTTTTGGGCTAGTTCTTGGCACTTGTCCATGGTTGATTTTGTGGCTACATGCCACTGAGTGCTACAGCCATAAGGCTGCAATTTTCTGCAGAAAACATATGTTTACAACAGCCATCTTCTCTTGCTTCCTAAGTGCCAATTTTCAGCTTATATTCATTACTAAGTTTGATGTTGATTTACCTAACTAGTCTAGATCTTTATATGTTGATTTTAGATGTCTTATTTGCTGATATAAACTAATATCTACTGCTGCAAATTAGGAACAGCAAGATTAACTTGTTGATCCAACTAACATCTATCATTGCAAAGTGTTTTTTCTTGTATCTCGAGTAGGTACAATCATCTGGAGAAGTACTATCCCTGTGGGGCAACAATTACTTTACTTGCAAGGCATCTCTCCCTACCTTTTATTCCACTTAGACTTGACCTATAGGGGCTTCATTTCCATTTCCCTTCATCTCCATCTCAATCCCTGGTTCTGGTTTCCTGGTTTTTTGGTTTTCTGGTACAAGTGAAAACTAGGGTTTCACTTTCCGGAGGCACTGGCCACTGAAAAGGTATGCTCAAGCTGCCAATGAGTTCTCTAGGCTAGGGCGCGCACTTCCCTAGATAGTTTTTAGGCTGAAATTCTCTTCGAATAAAAACCCTAATTTTCTTGTACGACAACAGTGACGTTTTTGGTTACCTAGTGAAAGGTGCTCTACTCAGTTTAGCTTTGATTCCATGTTAAATTTACAATTGATATTAAGTTCTTTTCAATTTACTAGACAATAATAGCATAAGTAGGATCATTAAGAGAAACACAATCACATGGTACACATTATTTTATCTTGGGAAACCCTCATGGGGGAGAAAACCCAACAAAAACTTCCTTAATATAGATTGCCAAGACTAAGCAATGTGCCTCTCTCTTCTCCTTCTTCTAACTACATCTTCCTTCGAACTTGCGCACTAGATGAGTGACTTGAGTGAGTGAGTGAATGAGGCGCTACTGCTAGCCTCTCTTATTTATACTAGCTGAGGAGCGCTAGGGTTATGTCTTTTCATCAAGCAGGGCCGACTTCTTCAACTAGTGGCTAAAACCACTTTAATTATCCCAAGGGGCCGACTTCTCAATTAGCATCATGTAAACATGGTTTGACCAATCCACAATAGAGGATTTGGTCATACATAAGTCTCGACATGATCAATCCACAAAAGGGGATTGATCTATTTAATAATAACTCAATTATAATTAGAATATACTTCACAGTTACAATATTTCAATAGGAACAACACTGGGAGCTGAGGGGAAATGTTTATTTTAAACAATAAAGCAAAGTACTGAAAAGGGAAATGTTTTTCTAATTACTAAGTCTTCACTGACCAGCCTCTTGCGAGGAGCTGAAGAGACGATTTATTTACCAACTTTGAAATGGCAGAAAGTACAGTTGCATAAAAGGAAATCTTTCTAGCAATTAAAGTATTACTTGCCAAATTGAAATCTAATCTATGTGATGATTGTTTTAAATTTTAAAGCAAGAGGAAAAGAACTAGAATGAAAAATTGTTCCAAACCACAACACCAACCCTCTAGGGGGAAACACAAAGTGAGGCCTCCCTTGGCTCACTTATTTTAATAGCTCGGTTACAATGGTCTCTTGAAGAGACTTTGGATCTCTTTAAATAGAGATATGGATCCGTATAACGATGGATCAAGGTGTTTACAATATAGAAAAAGTCTTAGGAAGGTATATGGTGCTTTTGGAAGTCCCAAATGCTCCAAATCCGTCAAATTTTGGCAAAATCTCCCCCTGTTTATTCAATAATCTGCACAAAACAGCAAACAAAAGAGTGCAAAAGATGGCCAAAAACACTTTAAGAGTGTCTTTGGTTATTAGTAGATAAACCCAAAAAATTCCAAGTAAAAATCTATGATAAATGAGTAAAAGGAACTAAGGAAAGCAAGCTAGAAAGTTTGTTTCCTTAGGGTCTTTTATGGCTATTATAAAACAGCAAATTAAAGCACTTAACTTGCTAGATATGAAAGCTAAAGCATAAAATCAAGGATCTATTTTAAAGCCTTTAAATTTGACTAAGTTTTTAACTTGCAAAAGAGACTTTTCCTATTGCTAGATCTTGCTTAAAAGATAGATAAATTGAAACTAAGCTAAGATCTAAACAAGGGCTTCTACAAATGTGATCTACTTATGTATTTAAATTGAAATATGGTAGATCTAGAATGTAGATTTAAGTAACCAAAGAAATTGAGAATTTGAGAGAGTAGAATTGTTTGATCCCTTGAAAAGCCTTGGGCAATGGAGTTCCTTGCTTTGATGGAAAACTGAGGGACTATGTTATTCACCACAATCTTGAAGAATGAGGAAGATGCAAGCTAGCTCAACCTATCCTTCAAGTGAAATATCCTGCACAACTTAAAACTTCTTGCAAAAGGGTTAAATGCATTGGTGTCACATAATATAGGACCATGAAAGCATGAATATTCAGCTAAATAAGCATGCAATTCAAAACCATCTAACATACATGAATCAATAGAAATATTAAGCAAACTAGGTTTTCTATTTCTATCCTATTGGGAGGTAGCACCCCTTCCAAGGCCAAGATTTAACAACAAATGCAAAAAACTAATAAGAAAGCTCATACCTCGTACAGAAATTGAACATAGATGATCCACACAAATTTGCTTTACACCATGTAGTAGCCTCCAGAGCCTTTTTATTACAATTACGTCAACAAGCAAAATCACCCAAGCTCCAACTAGCTTTGTGAGGGAGTGATTGCTTTATTTTATAGCAAGAGGAGAAGAAGCCCAAGAGAGGAGGGCACACCAAGTGTAAGGTAAAGCATGCCAAGTGTGAGGGGGATGGCTGCCACCTCTCCCCACACTCCAATAGCTCGCCACTTGTGAGGATGGAAGGAGATGGAGGTGGAGGGGCGCCACCTCTCAAGAGGTTGGCAGCCCACTCTAGAGTGCGCCACCTACTCCAAGAGGGGCGCACCTCCCCTTTGACCAAATGCTTAATTCATGAGGGTTGCCACTTAAGTGAATCTTCTAACCAAACACATCATCCCTAGATGCTTCGGTTTTGCTGCCACATACCCTCTTTGCCTTTGTTTCACTAAAAACATGTCCAAACATGTTTCCAGCAACTTTGCTAAAATTTAGCAATTCTGATTTTTTATGTCTTTTTGGGCTTTTGAGAGTAAAATTGACTTTTTACTAATTAAAAGCACTAATTTCACTTACAAAAGTGGGTACTTAGGTAAAGTGGTTGCTCTAGGTTCAAAAATAAGCACCCCCAAGGCATATGATGCTTCCTAGTACCACTTTTTTAATACAACTTCAAATTACAATTAAAAATTTTCGTTTTACGGGAAATTTTTTATGAACTTAAAAAATTAAAAAATCCTAAGGGGGACTTAGCACATTTCCATAAAACTCTAGGAGGATGTTTAGCATGGTAATATACATTAGAGTCTAGGCTTAGATGACAATGCTAAGGCCTAACCATACGTATATACTCCAGCTTTGGAGAAATTGAGTGAAAAAACTCAGAAATTATAAATTGCTTGGACAGCAGAATATAATTAACAAGTAAAAAAAAACACTCTAGAGTAACAACTCATGTCTAAGTCGTAGGAAGATAAACCTTTTACAAAATTCATCATGCAACATCTCTTATTACAATTCCCCGCAAAGTATGGAAATGTGATAAAAAAGTTGGAAAAATGCCATATTGGCCAACTGAACTTCTGAACTCTGAATTTTGAACAAGTCATTGTTCAATCTTTGGCGGCTCATCTGCAAGTCCATCCTAGTGCAACTTGGTGGATAACAGACACCATTTGGATTGTGCTTTCAGTGACTGCTAGTTTCCAACCACAAGTCCACCAATTGAAAGTTAAGTATGCCTTTCTCAATGCCTTTCACGAGGTGATTTATATGCAGTAGCCCCCCCAGTTTTGTTGAGCATGGTACTTCTCCACTTGTTTCTAAAATAAAGAAAACTCTTCATGGAATGAAAGAGGATCCTAGGGCATGGTATCAAAAGATTGATCATCTCTTTATGTTGGTGGTTTCACCTATTGCCAGTCAGATCCTAAACTTTATATTCAACATGTCAATGGTGAGTTTCTTATACATGTCCTATATGTAGACAATTTGAATCTTACATGCAGTAATGTTGACATGATCCTTGACATTGAAATATCCCTGATCCAACTGATCTGGATATCTGTTGTTGAACTATTGTCTTATCACTCAGATCTGATACTCTGGGGGTTTCTGGATGCGTTTGAGTTAATGTTTTACATGCTTGGTGATTTCCGCATGTGTGTTCCATTTAATTAGTGTTTTAGCAGTATATATGATGCATGCAAAAGGAAGGACAACACTTCTTACTAATATGTATTATGAGGGAAAAAGCAAGAAATACAATAATGTGTTGGAACAGATAAACAAGTCATCAGTTAGATCTCATGGATCGTCACTGAAATACAAAGCAACTAACAAGAAATACTCGTGATCATAAGTTGAAGGCCGATCTGTGCATGCACGGATAGATTGACAAAACCCAGTTCTGAAAGCTTACAGCATCTGCTGCAGACTGGAAAACTCGCCCTGATGGCTATTCTCGTCATAATGGACTGGAAACTGTCCCAAAGTGAGCGCCATGGCATCTAGATTGATCCTGGTAACTGTCGGACTGAAGATCCGACCTCTGAAGCTTCGAATGTCACCCCCTGGGGATTTGCGCACTTCCTGGGTTGTGGGAGTGCGCCCTAGTGATCCCACCGACGCAATCCGACGATATATGTCTCGAAACGATCGTCATGGTCTCCTCTGTAATGGGTCGGAAGGGTTTCCTCGAATCTAATCCGAAATACCCCCTGGAACCCCAAATGTACTTCCTCAAGAGTTGCGCACTATCTGGTTGTTTGCTGCACTCTGGGAGATTCTCCCAGAGCGCAGCAAACTGATGATTGGTGGCTCAAAAGATGCACCCTGGCTAGCGCTCAACTGGGTTGAAAAGAATCTGCAAGATAATCCTCTGTCTCGTGCGGGTACACAAACCCTCTCTCTAACCCTTGCGCCCTCACTGGTTGAGCTGCGCAATCCTGTAAACTGGATCTCCTCTATAGCACAGTGAAATACCTGGATGGTATCTCTGATAGGCTAGGGTGTGTCTCTCAACACCGAAACTGATCAATGGTGGTGGTTTCCTCCAGAAATCCACAAAACAATAAGGGGGTCAATTTCATCCTCCTCTGCAACTATCTCAACATCAAATCATAACATAATGAGGAATTAGGTCGAATTCCTCCTTTTATACTCTTCCCAATCTAATTCACCGTTGACATCACTTAAGCTAGGTGTTTTTCCTCCTAAGGTTAGTAATTAATTAATTAAGTCCCCCCTCAACACCTTTTCATTCTATTTCTCTGTTGACTTTAGCTTAAGTGACTTTTCCTATGTTTTTTGGCTTAATTCATCGTTTACCCACCAAATCACCCTTATTTCTCCTCTTGTTCCCTGTTTGTGCCTAACTATAGTCTACAGGAACAAATAGACTACTAAGTCACTCCCTGTTGGCCTACTCTTGGGAACGGGACATCACAGTCCTCCCTTCCCGAGATTGCTTGTCCACAAGCAACATCAATCCTCGGTGCTGCAAAATATGCTCTCCCTCCCATGTGGCATCCTCCACTGGAAGTCCCCTCCATCTAAACAAGCACTCCCTAATGACCCTGCTCCTCAACCTGCGCTCTCTCTGCTCAAGCACCTCCTCCTACACTAGCTCCAACTGACCCTCCTCATCCAAGGGTGGCAACTCCTCTGAAATGTTGACCTATTGTCCCACTGCCTTTTTAAGGCAAGAAACGTGAAAGACGTTATGAATCTTGCTACCCTCCGGTAGCTCTAGCTCGTATGCCACCTCACCTACCCTCCTGATGACTCTGTATGGCCCATAGAATTTCGGCTTCAGCTTCTTTGTTCCGCTCCTCTTCAAGGAAGACTGTCTATATGGCTGTAACCGTCGAAAAACCAAGTCCCCTACCTCGAAACTGCGCTCTATCCTCTGCCTGTCTGCATAGATCTACTGTTGGTTATGAGTTGCCTGCAAGTTTTCCTCCATTGCCCACAAGATCCTCTAGCTCTCCTCCACCCAGTCTTTGGCCCCCGGGACCCTGCTATCCCCAAATACAGTCTCCACAAAAGAGGGTGCATTGTATTCATACAATTCTCTAAATGGTGACATCCTGATAGACATATGGTAAGTCGTGTTGTAGCAATACTCACCCATGTGCAACCATCTCACCCATGTGCATTGCTGCCCTCCCACATAGTTTCTCAGATACCCCTCCACCCATTTGGTGACAATCTCTGTCTTCCCATCTGTCTGTGGGTGGTAGTTGGTACTCGTGGCTAGCTCTGTGCCCACCAACCTAAAAAACTCCTACCAAAACACGTTGATGAAGCGCCCATCTCTATCACTGACTATCTACCTAGGTAAGTCGTGCAACCAGAATACCTTTCTGAAAAATAACTCCGCTGTATGGCCATGTAGTCTGTGGGTATGGCAAAGAAATGTGCAAATTTGGTCAGCCTGTCAACCACCACAAATATACAGTCCCTGCACTGCACTCAAGGAAGTCCTGTAATGAAGTCCATAGAAATGCTCTCCCATTTCTGTTCTGGAATGGGTAGAGGTTGAAGTAACCCCGCAAGGTGTGTCTACTCGGACTTGTTCTGCTGACAAGTCGTGCACTCCTGGATGTGCTTCAGTACAGCATCCTTGAGACCCTTCCATGAGAATCTCTCCCTGATCTGCCTATAAGTTTTGAAGTACCCTTAATGCCCAGTTGCAGGCAAATCGTGACACACCTTCAGAATCTTCCTCTTCAAGGTAGATTCTAGAACCAAGTAGATCCGGTCCTTGTAGAAAATGACATCATCTAGTACCCGATATCTATCATCAACCACCTGTCCAACCATCACCTCACAAGCAAATTTGTTTTTGGAGTATTCCACCAACAAATGGGCTTTCCAATCTGTGCAAATGTCCATCATCGAACACCCTGGTTGCCTCCTGGACAAGGCATCTGCTACGACGTTCCTCTTTCCCTTGACATACTCAATGTTAAAGGCAAAAGCTTGGATCTTCGAGACCCACTTCTGTTGTCTCTCACTGAGATCTTTCTGATCCAGGAAATACTTGAGACTGTTGTGATCAGTCTTCACTACAAATCTGCTACCCACTAGCTACTGCCTGAATTTGGTTAAGGCATGCATGATTGCTAGCATTTCCTTGTCGTAAATAGAGTAGAGTCTCTCCGACTCGTTGAGCTTCCTGCTCTCGAACACAATGGGATGGCCGCCCTACATCAAAACTGCTCCAATCCCCACCCTTGATGCATCGCACTCTAAGACAAACGGCTGTGACAAATCCGAAAGGGCTAGAACAGGGCATGTGCTCATAACCTCCTTCATTTTCTCAAATGTATGTTGAGCTCCTCTGTCCAATGAAAGGCGCCCTTCTTGGTATAATCTGTGAGGGGTGCTCCCAACTGTGAAAAGCCCTTGACGAACCGCCTCTAGTAATTGCATAACCCAAGGAATCCCTTCAACTCCGTGAGGTTCTTGGGTGTTGGCCAATCCAAAATGGCCCTGATCTTCTCCTGATGAACCTGTACTCCATGCTTACTGATGATATGCCCCAAGTACAGTAGTTCCCTCATGCCAAACTCACATTTGGACTCCTTGGCATATAATGACTATGTCTAGATAATGCCCAAGACCTCCTCCAAATGTGCCAAATTGTTATGAACATAAATATACATAAATAGATATTCATAACATAATAATTAATTAATAAATAGTAACTATTAATAATGAAAGGACATGTCTCAAAGGACATGTCTGTTGGTTAAGGGCACCCTTGCGTGGATATATAAACGAGCCCTCATTCTCAATTGTATATCTTATCTTATCTATTCATATATTATTTACAGTCTTATATGGATTACTTTGTTATATTCCAAGTATTTTGGATAATTCCTGTGTGAGAGAAGTTTGTTCGTCTCACAGATGCTCATCCCACGTCCTGTTGTAAATCAATATATCATCGAAGAATACCAAAAGGTATTTCCTCAACTGCCCTCTCAAGATGTGGTTCATGCAAGACTGGAAAGTGTCAGGTGCATTGGTCAATCCAAACGGCATGACCAAGAACTCAAAATGTTCGAAATAGCATCTGAATGTTGTCTTCTATATATCCTGCTCCCTGATGCAGATCTGATGATATCCTGACCGTAGATCAATATTGGTGAAGAAAACTGCCCCATGTAACTCGTCCATCAACTCATCTATGCGCAGAATGGGGTACCTATTCTTGATCGCTTTCTTGTTGAGAGCTCTGTAATCAATGCACATCCTCAATGTGTTGAGATTTTGGTACCTTGGAAAGTGGTCCCCATGTGCTTATGAGTCTCTAAGCACAAAGGGGGAAGACTATTACCCTTGTACTTTACTTTATGATTCTAATTTCACTTTGACTTAGGAGTTTTAAGTCAAAAGTGAAATATGTCACTTAAGTCATAAAGTGACAATTAATTCATAATGTGGGTGAATTAATAGACATAAAGCAACTAAGGAAAGTGGGTTTCCTTAGTGAGATTTTATGATGATATCTCACCCATTGATTAGACTTGGCTAGATCTAATCTAGGCCATTGATCTTTTAGGGTTGGCTCAAAGAGGCTAAAGAGTGGGTAAAGGTATTTTTGGAGACTCATTCTTCACTTGTGAGTTTTGGAGAAGAGAAGAGGGGCACATTTCTTGAGGAGGAGGAGGGCACACTTCATGAGGGTTTGAGAAAAACCCTTGAGAGCTTGAGGAGAGGCTCTTGGTTGCTTGGAGCTTGCATGGAGAGTATTTCCATGGAGTCTTAGCCTTCATTCTTGAGAGGGAGCATATTACATGGAGGAGGG
>ML816038.1:49647-89001 GCA_009831015.1 Picea engelmannii | reverse complement strand
CAACTTACAATTGACATAACTTTTTATTGGAAGATATGTTTTGGTGAGCTATAATTTGTGATAAAGAGGAAAAAGAGGAGCATTATGATTTTCTCATATGAAAAAGGGTTCTACAAGACATACTATTGGTACTCATAAAAACTCAAACTTGACTTCAGAAGAAAGTGAAGACTTAGAAAACATGCTAACCCAATTAAAGAACCAAGTTGATGAAATGAGTGGTAGTATGTTAAACAAGTGGATTTAACACATTCTTGGGAATACCTTAAAAGATAAATGGAAGATCAAATAAAAAAGAAGATGGATGAAATGAAAAGCAAGATGGATGAAAATAAGAATGACATGAAAAAAAAGATGGATGCAAATAAAGGAGAAATACAAAAATCCATGAATGAAATGCAAAAAATCTATTAAGTCAATAGAAACCATTCTCTTACAGAAGATCCCTAATAAGAATATGGATTTCCAAGAAAATGATGAAAATAAGGAGAACAAGGTTTTTGAAACTCAATTACATATGGGGAGTATTTTTCCACATTTGGATAGCACAAATACTACATCTCAAAATCATGATCATTCGTTACTCCAAGATCCACTTCATCATGGCTTAAAGTCGACACCAAGGAACTACTTCATTCTAAAGATCGATATGAGGAAGTTTGATGGTAAATATCCTATAACATTGATACTCTAGATGGAGCAGTTATTTGATCTAGAACAAGTTCCAAGCTTACAAAAGGTAACTATTACACTCTTGTATTTATAAAATGATCAATGTGTTTGGTAGCAATGGCTTTGGGAAAGAAAAAATGATTATATTAGCTCTTGGCCGATTTTTACAGATGAATCGATAACACATTAAGGGGATATTACGAGCAATACATTCTTTAGTCAATTTACAAATCTTTGGCAAAAGGGCCAATTACAGAGCATATTCAAAAATTCCAAAAGCTTAGTCTCAGGGTAAATAACATTCCAGAGGATAATTTGTTAGATATCTTTATGGGAACTTTAAAGGAGAACATTCAACATGAGGTACGTCTCTTCGAACCTAAATCCATAGATCAAGATTTCAGTATGGAAAAGAAAGTGGAAAACAAAAATATGGCTACTAGAAGGGTGGTCACTAACAACCATAGAGAGCACCATGTTCCCTCCCCTAACCTCACTCAACTGACAAGGTTGACACCTCAGTAAATCGATGAAACAAGATCAAAGGGACTATGTTTCAATTGTGATAGCAAGTACAATAAGGGGCATAAACATGGCAAAACACATTTATTCTACATAGACTATGAAGAGGAAGAAGATCAATAATTGGAACCATAACAAGATATAGATCTAGGAGAGACTACTCCAACGATATCTTGTCATGCACTGCTCCAACATGAGTACTCCACAAACCCTCAATATAGAAGCATATATCAAAAATACAAATGTAACAATGTTGATTTATTTTGGTAGTACCCATAACTTCATCAATTACAAATTAGCAAAATAACTCAATTGCTTTGTATTTCTAGTACCAAATTTTCAAGTAATGATTGCAGATGGAGGTACCATAAATTGTTCATGGAAGTGCCACAATATTAAGCTCAATATGGGGGAGTATTTATTGGATAGTCCCAAGATTTCCATCCAAATTTGTGGTGCTGATGTTATATTAGGGGTCCAATGGTTACAATCATTGGGACCATGACTCTTAATTTTCAATATATTTTCATGAGATTTTCCTCAAAAGGAAAGGAAATTGAGCTCAGAGGTATCCAAGGGAAACCCTGTATAGTAATAAGCTCTAATAACATGACAAAATTACTCAGAAAGGGACACCACAATGTAATTACACAGTTGTGCTAACTAGATGTTCAAAAATCTATATCCTCTGCTCTAGTGAATCTCCAAATAGTTATCAACAATCATTCCAAGGTATTTGGAGAGATGCCTAAGGGTCTTCCGCCTGCTTGAGATCATGACCATACTATTCATTTGAAACTAGGAAGTGTACCACCTAACATTAGGCCTTACATGTATCCATATGCACAAAAGAGTGAGATTGAGCATATGATCCAAGAAATGTTAGAGGGAAACATCATTCAACCTAACCAAAGTTCTTTCTCTTCACCAGTAGTGATGGTTATGAAAAAGGATGGTTCATGGAATATGTGTCTATATTATAGACAAATAAAAAAAATAACCATCAAAGATAAGTTTCATATTCTTGTAATTGATGAATTATTAGATGAATTGCATGGAGCAATTTTCTTTACTAAGTTGGATCTTCGTTCAGGATATCATAAAATCAGAATGAGGTAGGAAGACATTCCCAAAACAACCTTTAAAAAACATGAATGCCATTATGAGTTTTTGGTTATGCAATTTTGACTTACTAATGCACCCTCAACATTTCAAGGCTTGATGGATTATATTTTCAAACCCGTCCTTAGAAATTTGTCTTAGTATATTTTGATGACATAATAATCTATAGCAAATCTTGGGAATAACATGTACAACATGTTGATAGAGTATTACAATTATTGGAAAAGAAACAACTTTATGCAAAGCCCTCAATTGTTCCTTTGGGGTTCAATAAGTGTAATATTTGGGTCATATTGTATCTCACGAAGGTGTCAAAGTGGACCCTAACAAAATTAAAGGTACGAGGGAATGAAGAATTCCCAAAACCTTGAAGAAACTTAGAGGATTATTAGGATTGACATGCTATTACAAGTTTGTCAAGAACTATGGTAAAATAACAACACCTCCAACAACATTATTAAAGAGGGAAGTATTTTCTTGGACTCAAGAATGAACCAAAGCTCTTGAAAAAATTAAGGAGGCTAAGTGTACGACTCCTATCCCGGCCACACCTGACTTCACAAAAACCTTTATTTTGGAGTGTGATGCCTCATGCCATGGAATTGGTGTAGTTTTAATGAAAGAAGGAAGGTCCCTCGCCTTTGAAAGTAGGCAACTTAAAGGAAACAACTTACTCAAACCCATTTATGAAAAATACATGTTGGCGATACTACATGTAGTTAAGAAATGGTGCCTTACCTAAATTTAGGAAGACACTTCAAGGTAAAAATAGATCATGATAGTTTGAAGTACTTCTTGGAGCAACAATTATCTTTAGAAGAGCAACATAAATGGATTACAAAGAAGCTAGGTTATGAATTTGACATTATCTACAAAAAAGGGAAACATAATACTTTGGCAGATGTACTTTCAAGGGAAGAAGAATAAACAAAGAGTTCACTATGTACTCTTTCTGTTCTATAATCCGATTGGGCAGAAGAAGATAGAATATAATGGAAGAAAGATCAATAGGTATGCAAGATCATTCAACAACTACAAGAAGACCCCAGTTCATCAAATAAATTTGTGTGGAAGAATGATTTACTATGGTATCATGACCACCTAGATTTATATAAGAATTCCCAACTCAAACAAAAGGTCCTTTTGGAATTGCACACTTCTTCTATAGGACGACATTCATGGTTGTTGAAAAATTACCACAGGATCAAGAAGGATTTTTTGGGAAGGTATTAGAAATGATGTTCAAAATTTTTTGGCGGAATGTGCTGTCTACCAATAGAATAAGGGAGAGACAATTAAGACGCCGAGTCTCCTACAACCATTGGCTATACCAAGTCAATGTTGAGAACACGTTTCAATGGATTTTATTACAGGTTTACCCAAATTTGAAGGAAATACTGTCATCATGGTAGTAGTGGAATGACTAATGAAGTATGCTCATTTTTTCTCTCTTTCTCATCCTTTTATAGCAAGTACAATAACCACAACATTCATGGAAACAATTCAAAAGCTACATGGAGTCCCCAAGATTATTGTAAGTGACAGAGATCCAATTTTCAATGGAAAATTTTGGATTGAATTGTTTTCTTGTTTGGGTACTCAATTGGTTCATAAATCATCTTACCATCTTCAATCCGATGGGAAAAATGAGTTTGTGAATAAATGTCTATAAGAATATCTTTATGGCTTTGCATCTGATAAATAGACACAATGTGTCAAGTGGTTGTCCTTGAAAGAATGGTGGTACAACACATCCTTCCATACTTCATAAAAAATGTCCCCATTTATGGCACTTTATGGATATCTTCCTCCATCCATCACATCTCCCTTGAAAGGAACTACAAAGATTCAAGCAGTGGAAGACCGCATAGGGCACCAACAAGCGGTTCTCAAACTATTGAAGGACAACTTGGTTATGGTACATAATAGGATGAAACAATAAGCAAATCAACATCGCATTGAAAGGGAATTTGACATGGGGGATTGGGTATTTTCGAGGCTACAACCATTAAACAGATGTCTGTCAAGCAACAAAACAAGAACAATAAATTAGCACCCAAGTATTATGGCCCCTATAAAGTGTTACATAGGATTGGAAGTATGGCTTACAAATTGGAGTTGTCTCAATCTTCACATGTACATCTAGTCTTCCATGTTACTTGCTTAAAGAAGGTAATCAGTGAGAAGATCCCAATCCAAACTATTTCACCAGAGATAAATGAAGAAGGGGAAATCATACAAGAATCAGAAACAATCCTTGAAACAAGGATTAACCAACTGCGAAATCGAGCAATTATTGAGTACCTCGTTAAATGGAAGAACCTACTAGTGGAAGAGGTGGCACAAGAAGATGAGTTATGCATGAAAAAACACCCACGGTTAGTAAAGTGTTGAGGACAACACTCATTTGAAGGAGAGGGGAATGTTAATCCCTAAAAAAGGCCCCTTATTAAGCCCTAGATATTGAGTTATTACAATTTTATTTTTATATTAGTAGGTTGGCTAGAACCTTTCATTATAACTGCACCCCTTGTGTCCTATATATACCAAGGAGAACTTGTCTTAGGATAATCTTATCTCATCTTGTACATCGAATAAATTGTAAAAGGAGGTTTCTCCTTCGAAGTGAACTATTATTCATTGAATTTTTATCATTTTCAAGGAATTGGTTCATAACATTTCCCGTGGCATGGATTACATCCTGATTGATACAAGAGCTTCCGTTAAGTTTTCCTTTTCAGGGCAGAAGTGTTTTGTCCAATACCAGAGATAAAGACCAACCGAGTATAAGAAATACGATATGTATTCAAATATTTACTCTTTGTCTTCGATGCATGAAAACATGGCCATCAAGAACCCTTTGGAGCTAATTTTTAGGTCGACTTGGCCCTTGGTTTTCCATTTGGAATTCACCCATCCAACAAGTGCCTTCTTGGATAGCAATAGAGCCATGAAAAGTTCTCTGCCCCAATTGTTCCAGAGGCGAGAGGTCATGATGAGGCATGCCCTGTGACTACATCCTCAAAGGACCGTAGGTCAACTTGTGGGCTGCCAAACATTGCCATGTGATCAAAATAGAACCACTGCAGTCATGTAAGACTGCAACCACACCGTAGAGTTCCTACTTCGGGGGGCATGGGAGATGTAGAAATATGGAGTCTAAATTTCAATTTTATTAAAAACAATTTTAATTTCTTCAGGTTGGTTTGGAATATCCACAATATTGTTTGTTATTGGTTGACGTCTGGAATCCACAATAGAATCCATCTTCATGACACAAAGGTCAAAGATGGATCCTTTTGTGGATTCAAAACGTCGAGCAATAAAAAAAAATACTATGGATATTCCAAACCAACCTGAAGAAAACTCTCACTACATAAATCTCAATTAGGAAATTTTAAATTTTGTTTTTCTAATATATATTTTAATTATATTTTTAAATTTTATTTATTTTAAGATATTTTTGATTATATTTTTAAATTTTGTTTTTTTTAATAATTTTTTATTTTATTTTTTATTTTCCACACACACATATAAATTTTATTTTTTTAGGTCAATTTAAAAAAAAACAAAACAAATATATATATATATATATATATATATATATATATATATATATTATAGAATTAAGTTTTTGTTTAATTTCTTTTCTTTTGGGTCAATTTCTTTTTATAAAATTTTAGCACTTCTTTTAATAATATTTTTATTGTTTTTAATTTAAAATGTTTGTTTTGCTTTTATTTTTTTTATTAAAAAAATGTTTTATCTCTTTGTTTATAGGCTTTTCATTTTATATTTGATTATTATTATTACTATTATTTTCCTTTTCTATGATTTTGTTTACAACGATGTTGGATTTTTAGGCTATAGTATCAAAAGCTTTGTAATTTTAAGCCCCCCAAAACAAAACAAATGTGCTACTTGTAGCACCACGTTTGGATTTGAAGGTTGACTTTGTGATTTTGGTTCACAATGATACCTATTGTTAAGGTCACGGTGTCAAACAAGTTGTAAACCCTGAAGAAAAGTGGGTGCTAATGTTAGCACCAATTTTTGTTTCAAGGGTCAATTTTAAGGTTTTTGTTTGGAATAATATTAGTTGTCATTTCCATGATTTCAACCAAGTTGTAATTTTAACCCCCTCAAAAAGGGTGATACTAGTAGTGCCACCTTTTCAAATGAGGGTATTTTAGCCACCCCTCCTAAAAAAGGGTTCTGTTGGTAGCACCACTTTTTGAAACAAAGGTTGATTTTGGTTTTTTTGACCCAAAAATATGGGTTTTTTGGGCCAGTGTTCTCATTTTGAGGTCATAGTCCTCGTTAAGTCAATAACTATGTTTATCTTCTCCTCACTCAAATGACATAAGTTTGAGAAAGGGAATGCTCCTTCTCCTTCTCCTCATCACTCTAATTAAATTAGTGTGAGAAAGGGCTAGTGTTCCTCCTTCTCCCAAAAATTAATAAAGTATGAGAAAGGGCTAGTGCTTTTTGTCGTCCTTTGGAAAGTTACTGAAGTGTAACAAAGTGCCAGTGATCCTTCTCCTACTCACTCAAATTACAAAAGTGTGAGAATGATCCCATTCTCCTTCTACTCCTCATTCAAATGGCATAAGCATGAGAAAGGGTTAATGTTTCTCCTCCTACTGATGCCTCTAATTAAAAAAGTGTGAGAAAGGGACTGTTGCGAGGAAAATCACTCTATTGCATGGGGTAAACCACAACAGACAGAAATGACTATAGAAATCAACTCTAATATCAAGTATGCTATATAAACAAACATGCTAATCAATATAAGATGAAGAACCTACCTCGTCCGAACGTTCGATGAAGTCCACCGTTCAACACTCGACTCAAAGCTATACACCTGCAACTTGTCCTCAACAACCAAGATACACAAGCATATGATGATAATATATAAATTTATCACATATAATAGCATAATCCATCAATATTCATAACAAATATGCCCATGGAATAACAATTCAAATATTTGCAAGACATTAATTGGACGAGAAAAGAGTATTTCTATTAAAATATGATCAACAAAAGTTTATGAATGACAAACTTCCGTGTCAGCACATCTTGGAACCGAGAAACTAAGTCCCTTCCAGTTGGGCCTCCACCACTTCAATCCTCCACCAAAGGAAATCTCATATAAGGGAGACAATGAGGTTCTCCATCAAATAGGGAAGAGCTTGGGGGATGAATAATGTGTTTAGACTTAAAAGGACAAAGGGATGCAGAATCAATATGAAGTGAATAATTTCTCTAGTGTAACTTTTCTCTCAAAGTTGAATTCTTCTCCTTCTTCCACAGTTTGGATATGGACCATTTATATCCTTCAAGTGGAACTGAAGGTCCGATTCATAACATTTCCAGTATATGGAAGGTCAAGGATCATGGATCTCGTGACATGACATTGAAACCTGACACCATTTTTTAATTTTGGACACAAAACCCGATGTACATGGGAAGTAATGGTGCAACCTGCATATACACATGTTGTATAGCTATTAGGGCGCGTATATGAGGAAAATATGTTTTTTTAGCTTTGGGAATTGCAAAAAGGGACTTCAAGTCTGTATAGGGAAATGGAAAAGGCCTTCTGAGAAAGTTGCATGGGGTGAGGCAAATCTTGCTATAACAGATGCCCCCTAATGTGTGAGTTTAGAGGAGTATCTACGATGGACGAAATACATTATAATTCCCAGAAGTGGAGTAATGGAGACCTAGCTTGATGAACTAGTTGCTTATAAGAATATTACAATCCATAATGACTTTGTACACATGGCTGCCAATTTGAGTTACATTGCATATCCATGTGGAAATATATCAAACAACTGTTCATGGCCATGAATAGGCAATACAAAGGTAGATACATGACAAAGGCTGTCATAGTCATGAACAAGGCCCAGTGAAAACCAGTCTCAAAATCAATCTGAAGATATGTCTATGTAATGGAGTACAATATGATCTCCCACGATCACTGAAGTCATATAGGTACTGGTCCAATGAATGATAGCAACAACTTAGGAATGCTTCGACTATGAACTGATGTCTTCAAGTCTTCTACATGATACAGAAAAGGTGCAAGTCTACATCATGTGAATAAAGGAGTTGAGGTCGAACACAATGAGACTTCATTTGATTACTGGTCATTAAGGTATCTCGTTAACAAATATGAGACATCCTACCGATAATGAAAGTAGGTATCAAGGCACTGAGTACATTCTTACAAGTGTGAATAAAGGTGTCGAGGTCGAACACTTGAAGAATCTATCGATCATGAGACATTGATATATTCCCAACTGTTGATGGTGAGAGAACCTGCCACTAATGTCTGCAAGCCTCCAGGTACTCATAGGACTCTAGGCCTCATTTCCAGAATAGATGAGCTGAAGTCGATGGAAGGAGACCCGCTGAAAGGAGAGCATTGAGGCATCTCTCATCAGTCAGTACGAGGAACAAAGTAGTAGCTTGATGATTTGGAGGAACTCAGACGAAGAACATGTTCATGAACCAACGACCCTATGCGTCTTTCACATGCACCAGATGCAAGCAGTGCATGGAAAAGACCCTCTGAATACTAGCCAATAATGAAAACTGCTGACAAAGGCGAGGAGACCACCAATAAGGATAATGGAATCCAAGACACTGCATGAATCCCAATGTGTGAATAGATTTTTTTCCATTGAACACAAGGGAAACCCCCCAGTCACCGACCAATGAGGAGATGTCAACAACTAGGTTCAAGGTTACCTACCTATAATGAAAGTACGACCAGGGCGCATGGTAAGACTACAACTTCATGTAACTCCGAGACGTACTGAGGGTATGGCCAACATGCAAAGTCAAGAGTTTTGAGAAATGGCCAACACAGGCTTATAAACATCCTTTGAACAAGAGAATGAGACATATGGAGGACTTTGGTATCATAGACTCAATGATGAAACTTTGTGATGCAGGAGGCACCAATCAAATTCTCCATAGGGACTAGAAGAGTAACCGGTTGGAGGAGTAAACTCTGACTAACGAGCTCAACTTTCTAAGGTCATGCTAAACCCAAACTTTGGATGACAAGTGGACTCAAAAGTTTGTGCTCTGTTCAAAGGCAACATGACTGCTGCCAACATGAGATAATATTATTTTCTCGCCTGCATTTTTTTTTTTTCATAGACAAATGAATGTTATGCTACAAAGGAGGAAACGAGTATCACAAGTAAGCAACTAGCTCCAATAGTGGAACATACCTATGATCAATGCAAGGGGTGCATGCATGATATGGACACTCGGGGGAATGTTTCCTCTTAGGGTAAAGGGTGTCAAGATGCAAAGGATATAAACAAGGCTTTGCTTGGTTGATGATGCAAACTGCTGAGATAATAAGATTATAATGCGAAAGAGGGAACCAACAATAGGCTCAATACTGCAAGCAAGAGAATGATATGCAATTACAAATTAACTCCAAAGAATGTTCTTTTTCGTAAATTTAGTCCCCTAGGCTCGAAAAAGTATAAAATAATATCCTGGAGAACTCTTCTAGCCACTAGTGACTAGAGTGTTCCCTTTCGAAATTAGTCTACTTGGTCCGAAAAAGGGTTAAATTTACACCAAATAGACATCCTTTAAAATCCAATTTACGAGTGTGAAAGAGACAAGTTCACTCGATAATATTTTCGCTTTTTGAGAGAGTCGAAAAGAGCTTAAACGAGACTCGATAATGTTGTTCTAAGCAGCATATCACGAGGGAGGCCAGGGATCCTGTGTAGGACTTCAGTCGAAATTCAACAACTTATAGATAACTGACACAATATTGTGAAAACCCAAATCTTTCCAAGTCGAGGAGGATAAAATACTTGTAGAGGTTACCTTATCTACAATATATCGAAGAATGCTCCTTATCTGGAATGGTGTAGAACAAGGAAGTCGAGGCTCTACAAGATCATTCCAATCCAAGGAAACCACCCTAGGACTTGGAGGGAGCATACTCGAAGAGAGTGGAATGCTCCCTTGTTCAAAAGGTACATGAATAGAAATTCTAAGGACACTGTCGAAGGACGCATCACCCTCCAAAAGAAGAGTGGGATTGATCGAAGATTTGCATCGGCAATGTCACTTCCTTAGACTTGTCACTCTCCAAGAGAAGAGTGGGATCAATCGAATATTGCATCGACATGACCACTTCTTCAATCATTGGTTGAAAAGTATGTGAGACAACAAGGTCAAGAGACGCATCACCCCCAAAAACAAGAGTGGTGTCGGTTGAATATTGAATCGACACGACCACTAGTTGAACAGGATGCTAGACAACAAGGTCAAGAGACAGATCACCCCCTAAAAGAAGAGGGGTGGCAACCGAATTTTGCATCAGCATGATTGTTGTATCAACCAAAGAAGGATTAGAATGTTGGGAAACCAAAGATGACTTAGAACCCGAAGGGCCCCCAGGAAAGGACCATGCTTCTTGTACCAAAGCAATAGCAGGGCATAAACGAGTAAGGTGATCTCCTTTGCAAAGACTACAAAGGAACTTGGGCTTACTTCTTATATGTATAGGATTCTCAATTGTATGAATGCCCCCAACATGACTTGGAGTGGTTGTTGACATGCTCCCAGCATGATTTGCAGAGGCTGGTAGAAAATCTCCAACATGACTTGTAGAGGTTGGTGATGAATGCCCAACATGACTAGCAGAGGTTGGTGACGAACCTTCAACATGACTAGCAGAGGTTGATGATGAATCACCAACATGACTAGTAGAGGTTGGTGATGAATCCCCAACATGACTAGCAGAGGTTGGTGATATAATGCCAATATGACTCATAGTGACCAGACTTGCGATGGTTGGTTGTGACATTTGAGACCAAGGCTCTGGGAAAGATTGGTTTTGAGAAATTGTAGGCCAGAAAGGGTTCTGATATACACCATGGCCCTGTCCAAGAGGAAAGTATCCTCCTCCAAAATGATTCATAAAGGGTTGTAAGGGCATTGTCATTGAGGAAGCCTCTTGTGAAGAGAAAGAGACATGAAAAGGGTTACTCATGTGAGGATATATGTTACCCCCAGACGAAGGGACTTCTTGAAGGGATTTTCCCATACTATAAAACTGACTCCCCCCAGATGAAACACTAGAGGAGAGACAAAGGTCCGCCATGGGAAAAGCGTTCATAGGAACCGACATAAAGGAAGAAGGATAAATGGACGAGATGTAATAAGTAGAATGACCACCCATTTGAGCACTTTCTCCTCAAAAAGTGCAACTAGGATTGGATCCATAGGATGGAAGATTCCAACCTCCTACCGTAAGATTTGGTTGAGGGGTATGAATCCCACCAAACGAAAAGGGAGAATAAGGAGGCATCATGCCCCCAGACCCAAAAATAAGATTCACATAAGAAGAGGAGAGAGAGGATGGAAAGTGCGAAGACATGTCTGGCATACCAAGAGAAAAATGATTAGAGGCCCAAGGTATTGGCTGAGTATCATGATTCGACGTACCAATCGAAAATACAAAAGGATTCATCCCCATGGAATGAGAAAAGACCATGGGTTGGGTAACATTAACTGAGGGAGTCACGGGGGTTCCACTAACCATATAAATGAAAACTCATGACACAATACAAAATCCTAAGGCCAACTAATAATCAAAGAGCACACCAAAGTAAAGCAAAAAGGCCAATGCACACAAACAAGATATAGTGGCTGAAAAGGGGCCTCCCTCACTAGAGTAGGTATGCCTCGCCCAAGAGGGGCCTGCGACCCCCTTCAAAATATTAGAGGTATCATAATCAGTTATAAGGGCCCTCGTGAGCTTAAAAGTGCAGTCGGTTAGATTCCCTCGGAGATGTAATCCTCCATAAAGGCTGTGTGCTGTTTTCCCCTTATCTGATTCAGGGTACCTGCAGAATAACCCTTGCAAGTAACCTATGTGGCTACACATGTCAAGCAACTAAAGCCACCATGATATAACCAATGCGTAGGCGAACAATCATAAGTAAGGTCCACCGTATGGGTAGGGAAACAAAGCCCGAAATCTTGAAAGCAAAGACTCTGACAGAGGTAAAGGTTCTAGCAAGACCCCCATATATGAATAGACCCCCATAAATATCTCTGACACTAGGAAGGTATTGGAGGGATATCTCCTCAACAAAATTCAGGAGACCTCGTGCTTAACTTCGGTGTGAATGGAGCCTCCCAACGTTACCAATTATACAATGGATTTCACCACTCCCTTAGTCAGACACATATGTTGATTTTAATAGCCTTGGAGAAATTTACTCACAAAATCCTATTCCAAGGCTCTAAATCTTAAGCTAGTTTGTGCACCCTGAAAAATAATTTTTTTTCTAATCAATTTTAAATTTATCAATGTTACTTTTAGTGGCTTTGTTTACTCAAAAGATGTGGTTGTGAAACTGATGATGTTATGATTCAGCAAGTAAAAGAAATGAATATGAATATAATGCAAATTCCTAACTTCAATTCTCAGTAAATGGTAAGCTTTTCAAAATGCAACTTTCAATTCAACTCTTGCAATTTCAAATAAGATGCAATCTTTACATACATGTATCAAGATCAATAATAAGAACCCAAAATATCAAATTCCATAATGCAAAATGTATTTTTTTTTGTATTTTCAATATAAAGAAATGAAATTGCAAGAAATAAACAACAACTTGATATATATACCCTACTGTAAGCAAAAAGAGACAAACCAAGCAAGATATCAAGAAGCAAACACCCAGCCCAAGATGAATGGACAACCAATGAAAAAGATGCTGAGAAAGAAAAACCATCCAAAAATTCTACTGAAGGAAGGTTCCCTATCAATCTACAGGCACTTAACAATCATGACAAAGATCCAAGAAGACTCAACAACCATCAAAACTTACCCAGCAAACACCAAACTCAACAATCAAGCAAACAAGGATGATGTACGCGACTGCTCAGAAGAAAACCGCGTATATACGCTCCCTATAGAAAGACAACTAGCGTATGTACGCGTTTGTCAAGGGAAAACCCGCGTACATGTATTGAAACACTGCTAGGTTAAGGATAAGGCCAAGAAACTCAGACTCAAAGTGAAAATAGGTTGTCAAGCAATCAGAGGAGAAGAAACTCAAGCTAACCGAGAGCAATGAAAGGAGAAAAACAATCCAAACCCCGAAAACAAGATTCAGTCCCCAATATGGTCGCCAATTTTGTTACGAGGAAAATCACTCTATGGCATGGGGTCAACCACAACAGATGAAAATGACTGCAGAAATCAACTCTAATCTCAAGTATTCTATATAAACAAACATGCTAATCAAGACAAGATACAGATCCTACCTCATCCGGACGTTCAATGAAGTCCACCGTTGAGCACTCGACTCAAAGATATACACCTGCAACTTGTCCTCAACAACAAAGATACACAAGCATATGGTGATAATATATAAAGTTAGCACATATAATAATATAATCCATCAACATTCATAACAAATATTCCCATGGAATAACAATTCAAATATTTGCAAGACATTAATTGGATGAGAAAATAGTATTTCTATTAAAATATGATCAACATAAGCGTATGAATAACAAAATTTCGTGTCGGCACATCTCGGAACCGAGAAACTAAGTCCCTTCTAGCTGGGCCTCCACCACTTCAATCCTCCACCAAAGGCAAGCTCATATAAGAGAGACAATGAGGTTCTCCATCAAAGAGGGAAGATCTTGGGGGCTGGACAATGTGTTCAGACTTAAAAGGACAAAGGGATGTAGACTCAATATGAAGTGAATAATTTCTCCAGAGTAACTTTGCTCTCAAAGTTGAATTCTTGTCCTTCTTCCATACCTTGGATATGTCCCATTTATAGCCTTCAAGTGGAACTGAAGGGCCGAGTCAGAATGTTTCCAATATATGGAAGGTCAAGGATCATGGATCTCATGACGTGACATGGAAACCCAACACCATTTTTTAATTTTGAACACAAAACCTGATGTACACAGGTAGTAATGGTGCAATCTGCGTATGCACATGCTATATAGTTTTTATGGTGTGTATATGTGGAAAAATATGTTTTTTAGCTCTGTGAATTGAAAAAAGTGACTTCAAGTATGCATAGGGAAATGGAAAAGGCCTTCTGAGCAAGTTGCATGGGGCGAGGCAAATATTGCTATAACAGGGAAAATGCTCTTTCTCCTCCTAAATTATATGACAACAATGTGAGAAATGGTTGGTGATCCTTCTCCTCTTTCCTGAAATTACTAACTTGTGAGAAAATTAAGCCACTCCTTCTCCTCATCAATTTAATTACAAAAGCGCGAAAAAGGGCTAGTGCTCATTCTCCTCATCACTCTAATTACAAAAGTGCGAAAAATGGCTAGTGCTCTTTATCCTCCCAAAAATTACTAAAGTATGAGAAAGGGCTTGTGCTGCTTCTGTTCCTCTCAAAAATAAAGTGTGAGAAAGGGCCAATGCTTCGTCTCCTCCTCACTCAACTTAAAAAAGTGTGATAAAAGTCTTGTGCTCCATCTTCTCTTCACTTGAATGATAAAAGTGTGAGAAAGAGCTAGTGATCCTTCTATTTTCCTTGTCACTCTTATTAGAAAAGTGTGAAACAGGGCGGATTTTGCTTCTCCTCCTCCTCCCCAAAATTACTAAAATATGAGAAAGGGAGAGCACTCCTTCTCTTCCTCCTAAAGATTACTAAAGTGTGAGAAAGGGATAGTGATCCTTCACTTGCTCACTCAAATTACAAAAGTGTGAAAAGGGGACAATTCTCCTTCTCCTCCCCAAAATTACTAAAGTATGAGAAAGGACTTGTGCTACTTCTCATCCTCTCAAATATTAATAAAGTGTGACAAAATGCTAGTGCTCATTCTCCTCCTCATTCAAATTATAAAATGTGATAAAAGGGCCATGCTCCATATTCTCTTCACTTGAATGATAGAAGTGTTAGAAAGGGCTAGTGATCCTTCTCCTTCTCCTCATCACTTTAATTACAAAAGTGCAACAAAGGGATAATTTTTGTAGAAGTATAAGAAAGGGCCAATGCTCGTTTTCCTTCTCCTCATCACTCTATTTACGAAAGTGTGAGAAAGGACTAATACTCCTTTTTCTCCTAAATTAAATGACACAAGTATGATAAAGGGTCATTGCTCCTTCTCCCCTTTCTTGAAATTACTAACTCGTGACAAAATGAATCCCCTCCTTGTCCTCATCATTGTAATTACAAAATTTTAAGAAAGGGCCAATGCGCCTTCTCTTTGCAAAAATTACTAAAGTATGAGAAAGGGTTCGTGTTCCTTCCCTTGCTCCCAAATGTTAATAAAGTGTGAGAAAGGGTGAGTGCTCCTTCTTGTCCTCATTCAAATTACAAAAAATTGAGAAAGACTTTGTCACCCATCTTCTCCTTACTTGAATGATAGAAGTGTGAGAAAGGTCTGGTTCTCCTTCTCCAGGTCTGGTTCTCCTTCTCCTTCTTCTCATCATTGTAATTACAAAAGTGTGAGAAAGGGCCAATGTTGCTTGTCTTTTTCCAAAAATTAATAGAATATGAGAAAGGATTAATGCTCCTTCTCTTCCTCTCAAAAATTACTAAAGTGTGAGAAAGGGATAGTGCTCCTTCTCCTTCTCACTCAAATTAGAAAAATGTGAGAAAGGGCCCATGCTCCTTCTCCTCAAAATTCAAATTATAGAAGTGTGGTAAAGGGCCAACAGTCCTATTGGAACCTCAGGTTCTGATGGTTCATTGCACTTCTCCTAGATTTAGTCGATCAGGCGATCGACTAACAATTGTAAACGATCATTCAAGTGAGCAACCGAAAGTCAACGATAGTCGGTTGAGTAGTCAACTAGCTTGTCGGTCAGACAGTCGATTAGAAGTCGAAGACAGTTAGTCGATGGATCGACTAGTAGAGAAAATGACTAAGAGTTGGACACATGGATGGTCAAGTCTAGCTATTTTGATGAGACGACTAAACAACATAGATTTTATGGAGTCAACTCTAACAATCGATGGTTGTATGTGGACACAATCTTCTTGATTTATAGGAAGTTGGTTAGATGCTTTGATGACTTGTGTTCTTGAAACTTGTGATCAAAGAAACTTCCCGATGGGTCATCATTATGTACATGTTGAAAAAATGTTCAATATGAATTGTGATGTTTTGATCACAATGGATTGTTCTTAAGTGTTTTAACGATGTCTTTAGACAAACCAATCTTCTGTAAAGTTATTCCTCTTCGATTACTATACAAATTATCTTATTTGTTTCGTACTAGATTACACCCAATCCCTAACATGGTATAAGAGTGTCTGGTTTAGATCTCACATGTTGTCTATAGATCTTGCTGAGTCGGATTTGTTCGCGATTGACTTTGGATCGATGATTTTTTGTCTTTAACATGTGGAAGTAGACCATATTTGTTAGATATCGAGGATGGCTTCGAATATTGATCCTGTTATTATGGATGGATCAAATTATGCTATATGGTTACCACATATGGAATTCTTGTTGAAGAGTAAAGGACGTTGGTAGTATATGAAGATTGTGATTCTAGATCCGACAAACAATCAGATGAAGTTTTTTGTCGACGAAAAGAAGGATGAATCTATGGGGGTCATCATGACATATATATCATGGGAGATTCAATTCGATACCAACGAAATTGACAACCCTCATCAAGTTTGGAAGAAGCTGAAGTCTTTGTCTAACAAAGTTGATGAAAGCGAATTCATGCAATTAGAGAAAGAGTTGATATCTATTGATCCTCATTCCTTTGACATAATTGAGGACTATTTGGCACGTGTGAAAGAGATATAGTTGAAATTGGGAGAATGTGGAAATAATTATCATAAGAAATACAAACAACTCATAAATATGGTCCTAATGTATTTGAGAACTTCATTCGACATGTTCATGTCGACATTCCACACCAACTGGTAGACACAATGGGAATATGGTAAGGATTATACCTTTGAATTTTTCTGTGGCTTACTGATTAATGATCAACATAGATTGCTTGATGAAGGTAAACTTGGTGGAAAACATCAAGCTCACTTGCTCAAGGGAAATGGAAAGGTGAATCATAAGGAAATAAGATGGTTTGATACCCCTATTCACAAACTAGAATGACTTGACTATAAAACTAAAGGGAGGACCGATGAACCATAAAAAAAATTGAAAGAAGAAGACATGTCAGTACTATTGAAAGGTTGGACATGTGGAGAAAGTCCACCACAAGAAAATAGATGACTTAGAAGAGAAGGTGAATCGACTTGAAGGAGACATATCGGTTGTTCATTGACCTGATGATGATTTCACCTTCTAAGTCATAACTTCTGAAGAATTTCTTTCTCATTCTACGTGAAATGAATGGGTGGTTGATTTTGGATGCACTCATCATATGTCTAAGGATTCTTCCTTGTTCATGTCCTTGGATAAAGATGTGGAGCGAAATATCTATGTTGCTGATGACTTTGCTCGTGACATTGTTGGTCATGGTGATGTTCCTTATCGATATGGAAATATTGTTGACATCTATCATGTGCTGAATCTTAGTGCAAATTTGCTATCAATTTCTCAACCAACACAAACATGTAAGATTGTAGAGTTTTGAATAGATCAATTCTTTTTTCAAGATATGAAAAATGGTTAGTCGATTGTTTCCATAGGGTTTCTCAACCCAAAGGATGATTTGTAAAAGTTTTGCAGCTCAAATCGACCCGACTCTGAATCGATTTTTCTCAATTCTCACACTGATGAATGAATTCGATTTTGGTATGAACACCTTGCACACCTAAATTTTAGAAGTCTGGAGTTGATGGAAACATAGAATATGGTTGCTAGTCTACCTAAAGTTTTTCCTCGTGATGGAGTCTATAGAGGATGTGTTTTGGGCAAGCATCATTAGGCACCCTTTGACTCTGGCAAAGTGTGGCGAGAACAAAACCTTGTGGAACCGGTTCAAAATAATATTTGTTTCATCGATATACCTTCCTTAGCAGGTGAAAGGTATATTTTGACCTTTATTGATGATATATCTCGATTCACTTGGGTTTATTTTCTGAAAAATAAGAATCATGTATTTGAGAAGTTCAAATAATTTAGGGCCTTTGCTGAAAAGAAATGTGGTCAACCTATGAAGTGTTTGAGATCAGAAAATGGTGGTGAGTATGTGAATTGACCTTTTGAAGAATACCTTTCTCGATCAGGTATTGAATGGAAGTGGTTGGTCCCTCATACTCCTCAACGAAATGGTGTTAAAGAATGCAATAATTAGAAATTAGTCAAAATGTCTAGATGTCTTTTGTAGGCCAAAGAATTTCCTCCCTGCTTCTAGGCTAAAGCTATTTATTTTGAAAACTATCTGCTGAATCATATTTTGAATTGAGCTGTTAATTATGTGACTCTAGTCAAATGATGGTATGGAAGAAATCAATCTACTAACCACCTCCACATATTTGGATATGTTGATTGGGATAATATTTCAGATAATTGCATAACAAAACTAGATGCAAAGAGTTATGCTTGCATCATGATGGGATACTTTGAAGAGTCTAAATCCTATCGACTATTTGACCTTGTCAAATGACATATCATCATCAGAAGAAGTGTATGGTTTTATTAGAAGTCTTTAGGCATTAAATTGTTGAATGCTTCCTTTGGTTTACTATAGGATGGTCCCTTTGATGTTGTTTCCAACAATGGCTCTCTTATTCCATTTTTCAGTCCTTCAACTGGAAAGTCAAACTTTCTTCTTGTTTCAACTAGACCATTAACCTCTATTCCCAAGTCAACCAGTAAGTCAATTTTTGATTCGAATAGTATTCCATCTTCTTCAACTGAAACTGTTCCTTCTTCTGATCGAAATTTTGTAGTGAATATCAATTCACCCCTTTCCTGCCTACCTAGATGGGCTACTGAGACAATTGAAGCTGTTAGTTATGATGTCGATGGTATTTCTTTAGGCCAAAAAAATCATCTTCAAAAGCAACATGCCAACCTAGCTTTAATGACTCGTGTTCTTGAAACTTGTGATCCTATTACCTACTCAAATGCACAAGGAAAACCTGCATGGGAGAGGGATATGCATATTGAGATGGGTTCTCTTATAAAGAATCACACTTGGGATTTAGTTGCTTTCCCTCAAGGGAAGAACACTCTAAAATGCTGATTGGTATACACGACCAAATTTACCTCTGAAGATGTTGTTGAGCATCATAAGGCTTTCTTGGTCGTGAAAGGATTTTCTCAACAAGAAGGCATAAACTACACTAAGACATTTTACCCTATTGCAAAAATGAATTATGTTAGACATTCTTTCTCTTGCTACTCTTTTTGGATGGTAGATCCATTAGATGGATGTGAAGAGTGCCTTCCTTCATCGTGACTTATCCGAAGAATTTTTTTATGGAAGAACCTCTTCGTTTTGTGATAGATTCTATTATTGATTGTTGACTTCACAAGTCTCTTTATGGTTTGAAGCAATCTCTCAGATCTTGGTATGTTAATATCGATTGTTTCTTTCTCCATCTGATCACAATTTATATGTATTCCATACCGACAAAAATAACTTGATTATTGTTATATATGTTGACGACCTTGTCATAAATGGAAATGACATTGATCTCATTCTTAGATTGAAGAAACAACTTGTTGACTCCTTTGACATGACAAATCTTGGTATCTGCACTATTTTTTGGGTCTTCATGTATTACCAACGTTTGATGGTTTATTCATCTCTAAATATAAATATGTAATGGATCTCTTGAGACATTTTAAGATGGAAAACTATATTCCATGTGCTACTCCTTTTTACTATGGAGTTAAGATGAGTAAAACTTGTTAGTCTCCCAAAGTCAATGCTAATCTTTATCAACAAATGGTTGGAAATCTTATTTATCTCACACATTTTCAACCTGACATTTCTTTTGTTGTTAGGGTGGTTTCTTGGTTTATGCAAAACCCTAGAGAAAGCCATTGAAAAGCTATCAAAAGGATTGTTTGTTATCTCAAGGCTACCACTCATCTTGGTATCCAATATTGTCGAAGTTTAGATTCATTAGTTGACTTCAATGACTTCGACTAGGTAGGTGACAATGATGATCGTAAGTCCACGTTTGGCTATGTGTTTCACTTTAGCATTGGACCATTGGTTTGGTCATGCAAGAAACAAAAGGGTCTCTTTGTCCATTATAGAAGTAGAGTATCGTGACACCATTCATGCAGAAACATAGGCAGTATGGATTTTCTAGCTCTTGGGTGAACTTGGGTTTCATGTACAAACCTCAACTACACTCTATTGTGATAATCATAGTTTGATTCAAGTTATTAACAATCCTATTGCACACAGTAACACGAAGCATGTCTAGCTCCATTCTCACTATTTGAGATAGTTAGTTCAAAAGAAAGTTGTCACTCTTGTCTACTGTAGAATAGATGATCAAATTGATGATATATTTACCAAACCCTTGTTCGAAGCCAAGTTTTTCAATCTTTGTACTATGCTTGGGATTTAGGGAGCTGAAATTATGGGGCGTGTTCTGCTGGCTTAATTTCACCTCCTAAATCTCCAGAGCTATGTTCTGATGGGGGTTGTTGGAACCTTAGGTTCTGATGGCTCATCACACTTCTCCTGGATTTAGTTGATCGGGAAATCAACCTATAAATAGAAATGGTCAGTTAGGCAATCAACTAGAAGTCAACATCAGTCGATCGAGTAGTCATTGAAATAGTTGATTAACAGTCAAAGACAGTTGGTCGATGGATCAACCAGTCGAGCAATCGATTATGATTTGGATGCATGGATGATCGAGTTGATATAATTTGATGAGCCGATTAGATAACATGAATTCGATGGAGTCAACTCTAATAATCGATGGTTGTATGTGGACAAGTTCTTCCCGATTTCTAGGAAATTGGTTAGATCTTGAGACTATAAATAAAGGACCCGATGGGTCATTACTATGTACGTGTTGAAAATGTTCAATATGCATTGTGATGTTCTGATCACAATGTGCTATGCTTAAGTGATATAATGGTGTATTTAGACACCACAAATATTTTGTAAATTTATTCCTCTTCGATTACTCTATAGATTTCATCATTTGTTTCATACTAGGTTACACCCAATCCCCAACAACTTCTTCTCATTCTCATCATCACTCTAATTACATAAGTGTGAGAAAGATCCAATTCTCCTTATCCTCATAGAAATTACTAAAGAATGAGAAAGGGCTTGTGCTTCTTCTCTTCCTCCCAATTAATAAAGCATGAGAAAGTTCCAATTCTCCTTCTCCTCCTCGATCAAATTACAAAATTGTGAGAAAGGGCCTATACTCCATATTCTTTTTACTCGAATGATATAAGTGTGAGAAAAGGCTGATGCTCCTTATCCTTCTCCTCATCACTATAATTACAAAACTGTGAGAAAGGGCCAGTGCTTCTATTCCTCCTCCCCAAAAGTACAAAAGTTTGATAAAGGTCTAGTGCTCCTTCTCCCCTCTTGAAAATTACTAGTGTGTGAGGAAGAGCTAGTTCTTCTTTTCCTACTCACTCATAAATTTCCCATTCTCTATCTCCTTATTTTAATGGTAGATGTGTAAGAAAGTTCTAGTGCTCTTTCTCCTTCTACTCAGCACCCTAATTACAAAAGCGTGAGAAAGGGCCAATGCCATTTCTCCTCCTCCCAAAAATTAATAAATTATGAGAAAATGCTGGTGCTCCTTCTCTTCCTCTTGAAAATTACTAAAGCGTGAGAAAGGGATAGTGGTCATTCTCCCACTCACTCAAATTTCAAAAGTGTGAGAAAGGGCCCATGCTCCTTATCCTCCTCTTTTAAATGGAAGAAGTGTGATAAAGGGATAGTGCTCCTTCTCCTTCTCATTATAATTCTAATTCCAAAAGTTTGAGAAAGGGAACATATTCCTTCTCCTACTCTTTTGAATAGAATAAGTGTGAGAAAGGGCCAATGATCCTTCTTCTCCTCATCACTCTAATTAAAAAAGTGTGAGAAAGGGCTAGTTCTCCTTCTGATCCTCAATTAAATGACACAAGTGTGAGAAAGGGTCGTTGCTCCTTCTCCCCTTTCCTAAAATTACTAACTTGTGAGAAAATGAAGCCACGCCTCCTCCTCATTACTCAAATTACAAAAATATGACAAAGGAATAGTGCACCTTATCCTTCTCCTTATCACTCTGTACAAAAGTGTGAGAAAGTGCCAGTGCTCCCTCTCTTTTAAAAAACCTCTAAAGTATGAGAAATGTCTCGTGCTTCTTCTCTTCCTCCCAAATACTAATAAAGTGTGAGAAGGGATATTTCTCCTTCTCCTCCTCAATCAAATTAAAAAAGTGTGAGAAAGGGATCATGCTCCTTATCCTGATCTTTCAAATGACACAAGTGTGAGAAAGGGCCAATGCTCCTTCTCCTTCTCCTCATAACTCAAATAAAAAATGTGTAAGAACATGGAAATGCTACTTCTCCTTCTCCCAAAAATTATTAAGGCATGAGAAAGGGATATTGCTCCTTCTCTTCCTCCCACAAATTACTAAAGTGTAGAAAGTACCCATACTTCTTCTCCTACTCACTAAAATTACAAAAGTGTGAGAAAGGGCCCATGCTCCTCCTTGTCCTATTTCAAATGGAATAAGTGTGAGAAAGGGCCAATGATCATTCTCGTTCTCCTCATCACTCTAATTACAAAGGTGTGAGAAATAGCCAGTGATCCTTGTTATCACATGGATTGTAGCTTGGGAAAATACCAACCCAAACCACAAAGGTGAGACAACTATGGGAGTACCTACCCACTGTCACCTTAGATAGACACTCCCCTCACTTTAGTGATGATGAAATAAACACAAGGGGGGAATCCCGGTGACCCTAGGAGGATTGATATGGAAAGTGAAATGATGATGATTGAGCACCCCTATAGGTCATATTTGGAAATGGTGAAACATTGAATAAGAGTCTTGAGAGAGGGTGAATTGTTTCCAGTGTTAGATACCTGCAAAACAATGATATCCCTGCATGGAAGAAGACAAATGATGGTAAACCAAGCCTTAAACCATTGGGGGATCAACAAGAAAGATTAATGTCCAAAAAATGCAACAATATAGAAATGCATAGATCAACAATAAATGATATCAATAACTGCAAAATCTAATCACCAAAATCAAGTATAAGATGAAGGAAACAAAGCTAGCAATGACTAGTTAAACTTCCAATGAATAAAGAAAGACTTTCATGATGTTTATAGGGATGTTATATGATGTTATCAACAATTTTTTATGACAGCCAAATGGTTGTAGAAAAAAATTTCTACAACAACAACTTCTAACCACAAAAATAAACAAGTAAACCACCCAAAAGTTAACCAATAACTAATAGAATAACCACCAAGGTTTACAAGTGAATTTCAGTGGTAGAATAATGAGTAAAGATTGAAAGAAGATGAGTTTTACTATAGCCCTAATGGATGTAGCATTAATTTATAAGAGAAAAGAGAATCACTAGGCTAATCAAGATGCCCCTAGGGCACAATAAAGCTTATAACATATAGAATCAATTCCAACTTAAACAATTGCAATATCTCAACATTTCATGTATACTAATGTAATGATTTTATATCTCCAATGCAAATAGATTAGTGCCTTATCAATTGGGTTAATGGAGTATCTTGTGTAAGAGCTAGGATTTGATACTTCTCTAGGGGTGTAATCCCTTTAAGTCCCTAGAGCAAACAAAACCTAGCAAGGTAAATCTACAAGGGTGTAAGCCCTTTTACTCCTTGTAGCAACCTTTGCAAAATAGCTTATTCAATGACAATAACGATAGATCTTGGTGGAGGGTGTATGCCCATATAATCCTCCAGGAGTTTAACAAAATTAACCTTAGAACCAAGAAGAACCAACACACTAGCATACATTTCTTACCTAGTTCAAGAGATAACAAGATAAACCCTTCTTTACCAAGAATATTCCACCAACATACCAAGAATAAAGCATCCAAGAGATCGCACCTAGATTTTCCTCACCCAAAGACAAGATAAATTATCCATAATGCACCAAGAGAGAGAGAGATAGAGAAAAAAATCTTAAATAGGGTGAAAATTTCAGCCAATGTTATGTAATTCTCAAGTGATGGTTATGATGAAAATGAAAAATGACAATACCTTTATTTATATAAGGTATTGTAATACAAATTTGTCAACTTATCAAAATTCAATCACAAACTAGGGAGGCCGACCTCCTCTATTTTCCCTTTTACAGCTTAAAATTCAAATTGCATAAAGAAAATCCCCTTTTAGGGGTGACGTCATGCCTTAAAGGGCGATGTTAGGCCTTCAAGAGGGACGATTTGAACTTTGATGAAGACCATGTTTCTATCTCTATCAAACCATGTCACATCACCATCAACCATGAGAGCCCCATCAAAACCCTAAGCCCATGTGACGTCTAAGTCCTATAAGATGATGTATTAGGCCTCCAAAGGCCAACATTTGGGTGCAAGGGGATGGAAAGTGATCACCTCATGGTCTTTAAGTGCCTCCAAAGAAAACATTCCTTCTCTCATATGTCTAATGAGAGGGGGTGCATCATCCAACATGTGGGCTTCATGCCCCAATGAAGGTCCAAGTGACCTTGTGCCTCCATGAAAATACTTTCACCAAGAAAAGCCCTACAAATTCAAACAGTTTCTCCTTCCAAGGGTCCACAAGTCACACATATATTTCCAAGTAAGCTATATCTAATAAAAGAACCACCCAAACATGCACATCAAATCCTCCCTTTTCAAAATAACTGAATTCTCAAAGACCTTATACAACTTGCCAAATTTAAGTATGGAAGGGTTGTCATGGTGACCTATTGGGTAGATCATTCCCCAAGTCAAAGAGTGTCTCCCAAGAAGACCCTTTCTAAGTCATGTAATATAGTGTGGAGTGGATGGGGGTGTAACTTTTGGGCATGGGGTTTCTTGACATACAAGGCCTCATATTGTCTCATTTATGAATGCCTTTGTTAAGGGTGCGCTTGCTCTTAAGTTACCAACTATTTGTGTGCCACCTTTTTCCAAGCCCCTTTTCACCATATTTCCAATCCCTTATTTCATTTATAATTTGCAAATTTGAGGGTCCCCATTTAAGGGTTTCCAAGATTTAACATTACGTTTTTGGGACCAAGGAGAGCACTGAGTAAGTAGAGATCAAGTTGGACCAACTGTTAGAAAAACAGGACCGCAGAGCAATAAAATAAAACAAATACGGAAATAAAACACAGAAGATACACGATACAATAGAGACACATATATATGTGGTTCACCTAGTGTGGCATACGTCCACCACAGAAATTGCCAAGTCCTTCCTTTTATTATCTAGCAAAATGAAGGGATACAACCTAAAAAACACCCGTTGTAACTTCCTCTTATTTCTCTCATAGTCTCATCTCTTAGAATAAAATATTCACAATAATACACAACTGCAACACAATTCCCTCATAAAAGAGAGTTTCCTTCTAGGGAAAAAAACCCTATCATAACTTCTATTATCAGATCTACGACCTTATAATGAACTATCCAGATTGACTACAAAATTACAATATTTTACAAGGCAATTTTTCCCAAATTTTTTCTTCGGGGGCGCTGCCCCCAAATCCCCTACCAGGGATGGTGGTGGTGGTGGTGACAATTGTGGGGGGAAATATCCCCCACACCCCCCATTAGGGAATGGGGTCCAAGCACGGCTGAAACAAACCTATGAATCAAGAAGATAATCATGTTCCACAACCAACACTAACTTTTGATGGTCCTTATATGTCGTGTTCACTTTCTTTTCGACATTAGTTTCTTATTCTTTTATAGCAGCTACAATCTACCTCCGAGTTGTCAACCCCTCTTCCCATGAAATAAGGTGTTAGCACTCTGTAAATTTGTTTAGATGATAAAACAAATGACATAGGTAACCTACAAACCACTTTAGAGCTGGGTACTAACCTTCTCATCTCAGAGAGGGCTCTCTCTTGTCACTTGGTCTCTAAAAGATAAGGTCTCTTTAACGAATTGATGGCTAGGTTTTGTTTCTTTAAAAGAGGGTTTTATAGTTTGTTGTCAAGGAAGGGGAGGGACACTTAGGGCTATGGAGTCAAACTTATGAAAACAAATGGAAGCACTGAATGGTAGGTAGAACTCTCCAGAGGATAAAGGCTAAATGAGGTGATGAATCTGAGTTATAAATTGTAATTTTCAGAGTGTAAGAAGAAGGGGAAAACATATAACTGCATCAGAGCATTAAATAAAATGAATTCTAACTTAGTTAGGAATAACTTAACACAATTTAAATTCCTTAAGTTGAGAGCATCACAAGATGAATTCTGGGCCTTTAACTATCCAATTTAAATAGAAGACAGTGAAAATGAAATCAAGAACACAAGAAATACATACGAAGAAAGAAGACAAATCTTAGACCACCACCATTAGAATCTTTTCGTGGAAAATTTAGGACATCTTCATGTGCATTCTATTCAACTTTAGAAAATTACATTCAAGTTCCAAATAGCTAAAATCATGCCCTTGCACTTCTGCCAACAACTAATACATTTGGAACTCCTAATATTTATACAAGCTAAGTTCCTTCGATTTGAAACCGATTACAATGATAAGAAAGAAACATTTGGGTTTTGAAACCGATTACAATGATAAGTAGGAAAACATTTCGGTTTTGAAACCGATACAATGAAAAGTACGAAAATGTTTCAGTCTTGAAACTGATTACAATGATCAGCAAGAAACGTTTCTTGATCCAGATTCTGGCTCCTCTAGTGTTTCAGTCCTTTTCTTTTCCCTTTGACTCTGTCTCGACCCTCCATGCGATTCGCTGCCTTTCATTGACATCTGGACATCATTTACTGGGTCCTAGAAAATTGCATTTTTTCCTACTTAGTCAGACTATTTCCTTCCATTGCAAGTCATAAGGAATATCATAATCTATCATTTCCTTTATCAGAATCTCTAGGTCAATGCAAGAAGCATATGACATGAATGGTAGTACAAGATTGATTGCTTTGAACTGATTCATAATTTCAAAGTCTGTAATCAGATGCTCAACTAAAGTAGCTCCTTTCAGATTTTCCTCCAGGGTTTCAAACTTAGAATGATCCATTCTACATTGAGTCAAATGAGAATTGTATTCTTCTTGATCATACAATTTTCTTTTGGCATCCCAAAATGGTGGAAGACCTTTGGTAAACAATTCTTCAAATAAATTTTTGAAATCCTGCACACTTTGTTCCATCTGTGTTGCTTTAATTTGGACTGATTTCAACATGTTATGTTTAGCAATAACCCTCCTTGCACAGATAATCAATGTAGTTATGTCTTTAACTCCAATAGTCTGAATATCTGCAGTAGGAACATAGTTGAGTATATTTATGATGTTCTGGGCCCATTCTGATGATTTCTTTGCTAGAGTTTCATTCATAACAATGCACCTATTTTTGGCTGTAATGGCTATGTTGTCTTTATCATTAATGAAATTAAAATGTGATCTAAATTTGGCATCTTCAACAACTATAGAGTCCCAAATGATATGCTTGGCCCCCTGCAACATACCTTTACCTCTTAACCTTACCTTCAATTTGTTTATTCTCTCTTGCAATACTTCATTCTCCTTTTGAAATTGAGCTATCCTTTCATCCTTTGCATGCAATTCCTGCTTCAATTTATCTATGCTTCCTTTCATCCCTTTGATTTCTCCTTCTTTCAAGCTAACTTATGACATAGCCTGGACAAGTCCTTCAATGTTTGACCCAGTTTCTGCAGTAGGAGATGAAACCATTGCCTTATTTAGCAATTATGTCTACTCTTGTGACCATTTCACTTTTTCTTGTTCTAGATGCAACACCCTAGCCTTGTAGTCCAGTGTATCTTGACGAAGTATTTCCTTTTCCTGTTTTAGAGCAACCAATTCTATTGTTTGTGGTTGCTCTATAGCAGACATTTTCAATTTCTTCTTCAAACTTTGAGTTAATTTGTCTTTTTCATCCAATGAAGATTTCAACCCTTGGGGGCTTTCAGACTCCAACCTCTTGACCTGAGTCTACCAAGCTCTGCTAGATACCTTTTCCTGCCCCAACTATCCTTCCAATTTTATTACGTAAGATGATAGTTTTGAATTCTTTAAACTTAAGCTCAAGTAATCAGAATATAGCATGTCGCTAGCGTGTTTGTGGAATTTGACCTTGTCTGGAGCACTTATGTTGTCATATTTTATATTTATCTTAGAGAATTTGTCTTCATATGCAACTACAATCTTAAAGGTCCTCTTTTCAACATCCCTTACTATGAACAGAGAAGATTTATGTTGAGAAATATTTTCCACTTCAAGGACTAAATCCCTCATCTCACCCAGAGCTGTGTTTCCCTTCTCAACATATTGTTTTGCCAAATCCTCTCTAGATTGATAAACTGACTCAGATGTTTGATCAAAGATGTATTTCTTACTGCTAAAAGTTCTTGAGATACCTTCACTTTGGATTCTAATTTATTTTTCAACCTCTACAGTGCTAGTACCACTTTCCACCATATCTAGATTTGCTTGGTCTCTGGACTCTTCCTCTTCTAAATCCACAATCTGTGCTGGTTGTGTAAATTTCGTATTCTTCGTAGCAGTCTTCTGATCACTGATGCCCATGGGCTCTGAACTGCTTCTCTTGTTGTAAACACTCATCTCAGGAACTTTGATTATCAACTTCTGAGGAGTTTGGTGTGTTTGAATTTGTTGCAGGGTTGCTTCAACTTGCTTTGTTTGGATTGGCTGCAAGTTTGATTCTATATCAACACATATCTCTAGATTAGCCAGCTTATCAAAACCCTCAACCTGTTCATGCTCATAAGGGGCACGCTTGTTCATCTGTCTTATTTTGGATATGATTTGGTGTGGATCATACCTTCTTCCCTATAACTGTGCAAAACCAAACTCTTTGAGCTTTGCTTGAACTTGAGATAAACATGATTTGGTTTTGACAATAAAGGGGCCAATGAAAAAAGGTAATTTAAGGTTGGAGGCTTTGTGCAACTTCAAGAAATGCTCTGTTTCAGATATAATTCTTTGCCTGATGAATTCGAGGGAAAATATTCTAGGAGTCAGAAAAATAGGAAAAAGGTAAGGGGATTCATGACAACCATAAACCCAGATTACTGTTGAATTCATGAATAATACCCAATCTCCCACTCTGTTCTCTAATTTGGCTGTAGATGATTTATCATGTCATCCAAAACTCTAGGTAGGCTGGTATTGAAAATCAACCTATAAACTCTAGACATGACTTTGTTGATGAAGATAAGTAATGTAATTCTTTTACATTCAGTTGACACAAATGTTGCTTTAGGAAATTCTCTCTTGTTGTTTTCCAGGAAAAATTTCAATAGATAGGTGTAGTATCTAAAATGTCTCAGGGAGTGAAAATTCACTAGATGTTTATGAATAGTATCAGTTAGGAATTGATCAAAGTTTATATGGACTGACAGAATAGGTTCTGACTTAAAAAAGGTTAGAAGGAAACAAGCATGAATTCGACCGCATACTTGTCACTGTCTAAACCTAAAATTTGACTCAATAAGGAGCAGACCCACTGGACCTCAATTGCCATTATATCTACATTCATAGGTGAGGACAGACTTTCAGGAAACTATTTAGGTTTGACAATTTGCTGCAAAAATAGACTTTGGACCTTTGATGGACACTCTTTATATACCCTAATCAACTTCTCTTCATCGAATGGTTTAAAGTTCACAAAAAAAGACTCTGGTATGCTGAGGGATTCTCAAATTGACAACCTTTCTATCCCGCACAAGACCAGGGACCCTTGTTTATTTAAAACTACTCTTTCTTTATGAGAATACTGTTCGACGCACCAACCTAAAAATTTAGGAAATGGGAAAGCTATTTCAACAGAATAAGGTACTATTGTGGTCTGGACTTCTTCAAGGAACGATATACTTCTTCCTACTTTATCGGACAAGTTTCTTCTGGACACAGAGATAGGAGAAATATTGATTTCGACCTAAAAAACATATGCGTCTCGGTCAATTAGGGCTTCTTCATTTGCCACAAAATCTTGTTCTATTACTGAGGTTATAATAGGCTCCATGGTTACAACGTAAATACCTGGAAACGGGTGGAAATGGTGCATAGTTGGTGTACTATCGAGTTGCAGGTGGAAGACGATAGTTGTGCCAAGGTTCTAATGGTCCAATGTTTAAAATAATAATCAAATAAAATAAATGACTAAAGATCCTTTTATTCTTTTCCATTTTGCGAGGGGATGAGAAAGTGGTTTGAGGCAACCTTATTTTCTTTCCAAAATGCACCTGGTGATGCCACGTATCTTCGAGAGAAAACAACGGTTTAAATTTCGGGACGCCGCTTCAAAATTAAACCCTGTGCAGCTTCGCCCCCCGAAACCATTCTCGATCTTTGATCTTGAGAACTCACGATCCATGATGCTTCAGACCCAATCATCTTAGCACTCCTACCATATTTATCCCTTCCCTGTGATATTCAACCCCTTTCCCAGTGTATCAGGCTTCCAAACCAAATTTAGTGTTCTGCTAGATTTTGAAAATTTCACACAATAAATTTTAATGGTGACTAACATGGGCTCCAACTGGGGATTCTATCCTCCCAACGAGGTAGAAAATAATGACAAACCAAGTGCCTATCCATTGGGCTTTATTTCACTCACGTAACTAAATTGATCAACAACTTATTCATGAAAATTTGTTCACATAACTCCAATTATACTCAACATAAACTTAGGGCCTTCAATTCGGGCTTCAATTTCTACTGATTTGACTTCAAATGCTTCAACTGAAAAATGACAATGGTTATATACAATGAAATGGAAAGGGTGAAAAATTCTTGAGGTGAGATAATGCTTGAGAAACCTGCCATTCACACGTCCCCCACCAATGGGATATCCATTGAGCTCCTGTAGAAAATAAGCATTGTTCCGATGATGATCCAGGTGGATATCGATGGCCACCCACCTTCTCCAACTGGCTCAAAACAGTTTTCTGGCAATTTTGGCAATTTACTATTTTTAGCAATTTTTAACTTTCGGGGCCATTTTGAGGGCCCAAATGAAGGTTTTTCAAGATAGAGGTTCTGAATGATGGCCTATGGCATGATTTATTCCCCAAAATGAATCTCCTCAATGATACCTTTCCAACGGGCTATCACACGCCTAAAACGAAGATCATATGCAAAAATTACGGCCTCGGGAAGTTAATGTACTAACTTACCCAAACGGGGCCCACATGACTTTTGGCGCTTCATCTCCTAGGGTTAGGTTTTTGGATGTCTAAGGTTTTTGGCATTCCTGTTTATTGTTAAAAATTCCTTCAGAGCCACATTGTAATTTTCTTCTTTCGAATGAGCGCAACCATCAGATCTCTTCTGAGAGATAAGCTGCCACCATTCCAACAAGCTTGTTTCCGCTACATTTTACAGTTTCACCTTATTTCCTTATTGAATAGAAAACCCGTTTTACTGTATCTCTGTTATTTTGTGTTAAGTACCTTTTAATAATCTGTATTGATTTCATTTTGCTCATAAAATCCAGATCAGTGGTATTAGAGCGGTCTGCTCCTTATCGTCTTAATGCATGTCCCCAACGAGGTCGGAGTACAAAGAGTTGGGTCTCGAGCTTGTTTCTCTTGAGGAAAAGATCTCTCGCACGCCCAAGCGACCTCTCATGGTAGGAGAAAATAAATATGACATGATAGGAGATCCTTTCAAACTGTTGATTGAGGAAGCCCTCACACAACAGAGGAACGAGATGATGGATATTTTCACGCAAATCCTTCGACAACTGCCAATAGGCAACACATCTTCGAGCGGAGGCATCATCCCCTTCAAGAAACAAATAAACTTCGATATTCCTATATTTGAAGGTCAAATAGATGCAAATGATATATACAAGTGGTTGAATCTACTAGAAGGGTATTTTTCCGTCCTTAACTTTTCAAATAGAGAAAAGATTACTTTTGCGCTCCTCAAAGCCATTCCCCATGTCAAAGATTGGTGGGAAACCTTCTGTGAGTAAAAGGAAATAGATGAACCCTCATTATTTACAGTCACAACCACCTGGGAATCCTTCAGGGATGCTATTAAGGAACAATACTTCCCTGTCGAAAGTTATGATGACTTGTATACCAAATGGACCACACTGCGACAAGAAAGAGACCAAGCAGTGCCAGATTTCACAAATATCTTCCATACCTAGCGCACCAAGCTAGGTATTAAATATTCAGAGTGACATCTAGTGCTCAAGTATCATGGTTCTCTGCATAGATACATCCAGACTGAAATGGAATTTTTGGACATCTCATCCTTGGGGGCGGCCTACCGATATGTCGTCAAAATTGCACAGAAGCTCAAACAAAAGATGCGACAATTTGGGCCTGGGAACCCATCACAATAAAATCTAGGAAAGGGTGGCCCCAACCCACAGAAAAAAGGGCAGAGAAAATATGGACAGTATCAGGACAACCAGTCCAAGACAGAAGCAAATAAGGACACTGGAAAGACAAAGAAAGATATCGGGAAGTGGTGCGACTTCCATAAGAGCCCTTGGCATAACACTGTTGACTGCCGCTCAAAGCAGTTGCTGGTGGCCAAAGTGAAAGCCTCTGAATCATATGCAGGTTATGACTCTGAGCCAGAACCAGATGGGGGAAGACGAATCATTGACATGGAACCCAGTGCCACCGTTGCTACTACCAAGCTCCGACCCGGTGAACCAGACGAGCCAGAAGAAGGAGAGCACCTCTTCCATTCACATATGTGGGTAAAAGGAACCCCACTGCACTTCATCGTTGATAGCGATAGCTAGAAGAACCTCATCTCAGTAGAGGTCATCAAGTGGCTACCCCTATCGACAACACCGCACCCACAACCCTACACCATTGGATGGCTCTGCCAAGGAAGCGATCTTCGCCTCAGCCAACAGTGCCGACTGTCATATGGCATCAAGCCCTTCAAAGATGAGGTATTGTGTGATGTTTCTCCTCTCGAAGTTTGTGATGTTCTTTTGGGACAACCTTATTTATGGAAACGTCATGCTGTATATGAGTCTAGGCCTTGTAGTGTTATTATTACTTTGAACAGGAAATTGTATAGGATACCTGAGGCAGTCCCACCTAGTGCTATTTCCTTGATCTCTGCTAAGAAATGTAGGAAGGTCATATCTCAGACGGGGAAGTTTGTCTTCTTCATGATTCACTCTCAGAATAAGCGAAAGATCACAACCACATCTAGGGTCTCTGCGGCTGACCTCTCCACACAATAGAAGCAAGTAGATAAGGTCATGGAAGAATACTCAAATATCTTCTCATCACCTACCGGGGTACCTCTGCACTATTAGGTCAAGCACCCCATCGATCTGACCCCCGACACACCGCTACCCAATGGTCCAGTCTATCGCTGCTCTCTGTTAGAGAATGAGGAGATCAAGCGACAGATCCAAGAACTGCTCCACAAGGGGCACATCCGTCCCATCTCATCACCTTGCAGGAGGCCAATTGTGTTGGTACAAAAGAAAGATGGAACTTGGTGACTCTGCATTGATTACCGAGCTCTAAATAAAATCACAGTAAGAAACCAATACCCGATTCCCCGAATTGATGACCTCCTTGATCAACTCACTGGGGACAAATACTTCAGTAAGATTGATTTGAAGTCTGGCTACCACCAGGTCCCGATAGAACAGAAAGATGTATGGAAGACTTCCTTCAAGTCAAATGAAGGCCTTTTTGAATGGTTGGTCATGCCCTTTGGTTTGACAAATGCGCCAACCACTTTCATGAGGTTGATGGATGATATCCTGTGACCATTCACTAATAATTTTGTAGTGGTGTATCTAGATGACATTCTCATTTACAACAAGACTTGGGCTGAACACTTGCAACATATTCAGTAGGTTCTGCACACCCTACGAGTACACAAGCTATACACCAACCTAGAAAAATGCTCCTTCAACATGGACAAGGTCGATTACCTGGGCTACATCATTGATCATCATGGTGTACAAGTGGATCCAACCAAGATCCAAGTCATCCGTGACTGGCCAGCCCCAACCACACTCACTGAGCTCCGAAGCTTCTTGGGCCTTGCCAATTTCTTCCACAGGTTCGTGTTGGGATTCTCCCATATTGCATGGGCCCTCAGCCAAATAACCAGGGGTGGTGGTAAGGAGAAATTTGCATGCGTCTGGTCCCAACAACAAGCATTCGATGATTTGAAGTAGCGCTTGTGCTCAGCTCCATTACTTTCACTCCCAGACCTGCAACAACCCTTTAATATCGAGACAGATGCTTTTGACTATGCTGTGGGCGCCGTTCTAACTCAGCACGGCCACCCCGTGGCCTATCATAGTGAGACACTATCAGATGTTGTTCATAAGTACCCTACTTATGATAAAGCAATGTACTCCATTGTGCAAGCCTGTCGCCAGTGGAGACACTACATTCTTGGGAAGGACACAGTCATCCAAACTGATCATAAGCCACTGCAGTATATGCAGACACAAGGAAAATTGCAGAATGACCGCCATCAAAAGTGGTCCACATATTTGCAGCAATTTCACCTCAACATCAAGTATAAAATAGGAAGCACCAATCGCGTCGTTGATTACCTCAACAAACTGCTAGTCACGACACTTACCATGGTGCTAGAATGTTGTGGCCATGAGACCTCTGGATGGCCCCAACTCTATGAGACAGACCCAGACTTCGCCACCACCTACCAAATGTTGGGGGAAAATGTAGTTGTCGATAATTTTCATCTTTAGGATGGGTTGTTGTGTCATCTGGGCCATATCTATGTTCCATCAAGCGAGCAGAGGAAGCTGATCTGGGAATCCCAATACAGTCGAGTGGCAAGACACTTCGACGTTGAAATATGGTGGCGATGCTACAGAAACATTTCTACTGGTCGAAAATTCGACAGGAGGTCAACAAGTATATCAGATCCTGCATTGTCTGCGCGATTGCCAAACAGACCACTAAGAAATAGGGCCTGTACACCCCTCTTCCTACTCCTGAAAAACCATGGGAATCCATCTCAATGGACTACATGTCGGGCCTCCCATCCACCAAGTGGGGAAATGACTATGTTTTTGTGGTTGTTGATCGCTTTTCTAAGATGGCGATTTTGGTTCCCTACAAGAAGAACATCACAATAGAGGCCACTGCCAAGCTCTTCTTTGAACGAGCCTGGGTACATTTTGGAATCCCACAAACCATTGTGTCAGATCGGGACAGTTGATTTCTCAGCACATTCTGATCGATCCTATGGTCACTGCTGGACACCAAGCTCACCAAATCCACGACCTTCCACCCTCAGACATATGGCCAAAACGAGGTCGTAAATCGAATGATTGTGCATATCCTTCGCATGTATAATTCATAACACCCTTGCACATGGGATGAGAGCCTTCTCTATGTCTATCATAGCTACAACCAAGCCCTGCATAGCTCGACTGACCAGAACCCCTTTCAGGTGGGGTTGGGATTCCAACCATTGGGTCCCATAGATGTTGCACTTACCCTTGCAGTCACCTCGACCGAATCATCTCCTGCTCCAACTGAAGCTAACAACGCCACCTGTTTCATTGAGAGGATCCAACACATTCGCTAAGAGGTTCAATATATCCTACAAAATTCCAATGAAAAGTACAAACATCGCCATGATCAACATCGGGTGCCACATAAGTTTCAGGTGGGCGACAAAGTTTGGCTGCACTTGCAGAAAGAAAGCATTACAGGACCCCATCAGAAGCTTCGACCACTCCTTTATGGGATATAAACCATCACCAAGGTCGTGGGGGATAATTCTTTTCAACTCAACATTCCTCCTTTCCTTGGCCTGCACCCAGTGTTCAACGTGGATCTCCTTCGCTCTTATTTCCCACCATTATTGGACACCTCAGAAGTAGTAGAACAGTTGACACCAACATAGATCAACCCTGACTACATACAACAGGAATCCAATGATCATATTGTGGACACATAGATCAAGGGCACTCAACAACAAAGGATCCTGCTTTATCGAGTCGTCAAAGCAGGGCAGCTCCTGCACCAAGGCAAGTGGCTCACCCCAGGCCAAATTTAGTAGAAATTTCCTCATCTGATGGGGGACCTCAACGAAATGGAGACCATTGATTTCTAAGGAGGGATGATTGATCTAGGTTGATATCGGTGGCCCCCCACCTTCTCCAACTGGCTCAAAACAGTTTTCTGGCAATTTACTATTTTTAGCAGTTTTTAACTTTCGGGGCCATTTTGAGGGCCCAAATGAAGGTTTTTCAAGATCGAGGTTCTCAATAATAGCCTACAACATGATTAAGGCCCCAAAATGAATCTCCTTGTTGATACCTTTCCAATGGGCTATCACATGCCTAAAACAGAGATCGTATGCAAAAGTTACGACCCCGAGAAGTTAATGTACTAAGTTACCCAAACGGGGCCCACATGACTTTTGGCGCTTCATCTAGTAGGGTTAGGTTTTTGGATGTCTAGGGTTTTTGGCATTCCTGTTTATTGTAAAAAATGCCTTTAGAGTCTCATTGTAATGTTCTTCTTGCGAATGAGCACAACCATCACATCTCTTCTTAGAGATAAGCCACCACCATTCCAACAAGCTTGTTTCCACTGCATTTTACAGTTTCAGATTATTTCCTTATTGAATAGAAAACCAGTTTTACTATATCTCTGTTATTTTGTGTTAAGTACCTTTTAATAATCTATATTCATTTCGTTCTGCTCATAAAATCTAGATCACACGATATGCCACAATCCTGAAAGGTCCTAGCCAGAGATGATCCAATTTTCCATGCTTTCCTTTGTCTTCATTCCTTGCATCCCATTTCAACACCAAATCTTCCACTTTGAAAACATCCTCCTTAGTATGCCTGTCAAAAGATTTTTTAATTCTGTCTTGGTGGAGTTGAGAGTTGTTGAAGGATTTTTCTCTTGTTTGCTGAACATTGATTAGTTCATTTATCCTCCTTTGAGTGGCATCTGGTTCAACATCTTGTTCCCGCAACAATCTCATCACTGGAAATCCTAATGAAGTAGGAAAAACTGCCTCTGTGCCATATACAATATGGAAGGGTGAAGTGGCAATAGACCTTTTGGTAGTGATCCTGTTATCCCATAGTGCATAAATGAGCTTCTTATGCCAAGCTTTCTTGTTATCCTGCAAGAGTTTCTTGATAATTCTAGTCAAACTTTTATTGGATGACTCAGCCAACCCATTACCTTGAGGGTAATAAGATGTGGAATGGACAAGAGTTATATTGTAGTCACTGCAAAATTTTTCCATCTTTTTTTTCTTGAATGATGCTGCATTGTTAGTAATGATTTTAATTAGACTGCCAAATCTAGACAAAATATTGTTTTCCAAAAACTAAATGATAACAGTATCGATGACTTGCCTTGTGGGGACTGCTTCAATCCACTTGGTGAAGTAGTCTGTGGTTGTCAGTATCCACTTATGCTGAGCTGAGGAATGTGGATGAATTTCTCCTATGAAATCAAGGCCCCATTTTCTAAATGATGCTTCAACAAAGATAGGATTCAAAGGGAAAGGTTGCAGTTTTCTCTTCCCATAAAAAATTTGTCATTCGTGATAGCTTGAAACTTCTTTGTAAACATTAGAAAAAATGCTAGGCCAATAGAACCCTGCCCTCAATATTTTGTGCACATTAGTTTTCCAATAATGGTGCCCCCCACAATCACCTTTGTGAAATTATCTGATGGTTTTTTCTACTTCTTCTTCCAACAAACAACTCAGCAAGATCCCACCTGAATCTTTCCAATATAGAGATTGGTTTAGAATAAAAAAATTTGTTTCCTTTAGCTTCAAAAACCTGGCCTTGGTTTTTCTCAATTAAGAAGGAGCCTGCAAATTTCTCAACACATAAATAATGCCATCATACCATGGTGAGTCAATGAATTTTTGGGATACTTGAGGGACCTTTTCTTCTTTTGAATCTGCTGATAAATCAACAATCAAATTAATTCCCAAGAGCTCACAATTTGACTGTGCCATCATATCTGCAAGTCCCTGCCCCTTGATCAACTTTCTAGGTTTCATCTTGAGGTCATACTCCAACAACACAACTACCCACTTGCCCCTTTTACGCTCAGGATCAACCTGAGTCAAAATGTCCTTCAAATAACTGCTGGGCACATAAGCAATGATATGGGAATGCAAGATATAAGTTGTAAACTCCTTTAGGGCCTTGACTAATGAATATGCCTTCTTTTCCATATAGTGTGGAGTGGATGGGGGTGTAACTTTTGGGCATGGGGTTTCTTGAAAAATAAGGGCTCATATTGTCTCATTTATGGGTGCCTTTGTTAAGGGTGCACTTGCTCTTGAGTTACCAACTATTTGTGTGCCACCTTTTTCCAAGCCCCATTTCACCATATTTCCAACCCCTACATTCATTTATAATTTGAAAATTTGAGGGCCCCCATTTAAGAGTTTCCAAGCTTTAACATTGCGTTTTTTGGATTGGGGCGAGCACTGAGTAAGTAGAGATCAAGTTGGACTGGCTATTAGAAAAATAGGATTGCAGAGCAATAAAATAAAACAAATGTGGAAATAAAACACATAAGATACACGATATAATAGAGACACAGATATACATGGTTCACCCAGTGTGGGATATGTCCACCAGAGAAATTGCAAGGTCCTTCATTTTATTATCTAGAAAAATGAAGGGATACAACCTACAACACACCCGTTGTAACTTCCTCTTCTTTCTTTCATAGTCTCATCTCTCAGAATAAAATATTCACAATAATACACAACTGCAATACAATTCCCTCATAAAAGAGAGTTGCCTTATAGGGAAAAAAACCCTAACATAACTTCTACTGTCAGATCTGCGACCTTATAATGAACTGTCCAGATTGACTACAAAATTACAATATTTTACCAGGCAAAATTTTCCAAAATTATTCTTCGGGGGCGTTGCCCCCGTA
>ML816038.1:0-49581 GCA_009831015.1 Picea engelmannii | reverse complement strand
ACAATTGTGCCCCCATTAGGGAATGGGGTCCAAGCACAGCTAAAGCAAACCTCTGAATCAAGAATATAATCAGGCTCCACAACCAACACCGACTTTTGATGGTCCTTATATGTCATGTTCACTTACTTTTCAACATTAGTTTCTTATTCTTTTATAACAGCTGCAATCTACCTCCGGGTTGTCAACCCCTCTTCCCATGAAATAAGGTACAATCCTTTCTTGGGTCAATATGCCTGAAAACAAAAAAGATGAGGAAACAAAGGGAAATGAGTGGAAAATGATAGGTATGGATGGGAGTGGTATGATGACCCATCAAGGAGATTCCCTAGTAGAATCCCTTTTCTCGAAGGTAACCCACTTACAAACACATCAACCACCAAGGTGAAATGAAGAAAAAGACATAATTTACAAGCAAACATTTTCAAAATCAAGAAAGGATCCTTTGCAACATGTTCACATGCTTTAGATATTAAAATGACACTTACCACGACACCAGACTTGTTACCTCATGAAGCAAAACATGTTGTCCTCTGTGGGACAAAGTAGGTGTGGTGGATGATCCTGCCATCGATTGAATGGTGATGTGTGGTGGATGAAGGGCTTTGCATGTTGATCTTGTCTCTTGGTACTCCATGTGTTGGAAGCAGGCCAAAGCGGAAAAGCAAGGCGATTTTGGGAAAGAAAGCATGCACGAGGAAAGCGACAGCTGGAAGGAAGACCAACACACACACATGTAGGGAAGACCTAACGACATTAGGGTTAGGGTTTTGGTAATGTATTGTAATGGCTGAAGATCCAGAAACATATAAATATAGATACCGAGGTATCATAGAGGGGTTCAAAATATTATCGAGCTTAACTAGTTGTGTATGAGTTGATGCGATATGTAATATTTTGTTGTATGACCTAATTTTGTAAGCTGTTGAGCTCGAGAGGACTGGGGAGGGTAGATCTTGAGGGTTAGATCGCATATTGAGGAACTTGGTGCGATCTAGTCCGCCTCATATAGATCTTACCCAACTGAGAAGAATTGTAACGCGTGACATGCTGTAGAGAAGGAAATACTATAATAAAAGAGCTGAGAGCCAGATCTTTATGGACGTAGCCCAGAAGGGGGTGAACCATGGTAACACCTATGTTATGTGATGAATTCATGCGTATATTTATTGTCTTCAAGTAGTTATTGCTATGATTAATGAATAAGTTATTATATTTCCTGCTTATTCACAAATGACAATATATTGCATTCACAAGTTATAATAGTGGTTTAATATATAGTTCTCATATCTCGCACTCAATCCTAGGCTGTAAACACATGAGTATTACAACCAACCATTAAATCTATCTTGGGTGAGACTGCGCAGTGCATTCTGTGCGCTGTGTTGCCTTCTAGTTTACCAGGAGGGCTGATAGTTTTAGAGGTTTTGTTGGAAACCCGAACATACATGAACCCTGGGTCATTAACCTCATACAATATATAGGAGATAGTTAAACCAACAAATGGTTCCGTTGCCATTCGTAGGAATAAAAAAGGATCGAGTAAGATGAGATAGGTGGAGCAAAATAATATTAAAGCGGAAAAGAAAGCAATGAGATACTAGAAGGGGATGTTGAGACCATGGAATCCCACAAAAGCAGAGATCGAAAGCTAGTTAAGAACAAAAGAGATGGAGTTTTCACAGAAAGATAACATAAACCCTAGAATAACACCTCGCAAATATCTTGAGAAATACATGTTTACTGATTTTCATGAAGTCTTTTTTTGTGATTTCCCACACTTATTGCAGAAGTGGATACTAAGGTTGAAGGATAACCATGCAACGAACCAGATTCGACAGTTAGAGTGGACTCCAATACAGATCGAGCAGTTATAGTAGGTGAACACAAAATTCACCCACGCAATAGATTTTTGGCTTGACAGTATTGTGGCAGGCTTTATAACAGATTTTGCAGTAGACACAATGAAGTCATACAACGCAATGGAGAAAGAGTTTCTACGTGGACCTCAAGGAAGGTACATTCAATCATTGTATAATTCTATTAAGATACTGCTATATAACAAAGGTGTACTGAAAATGGAGTCAGACAACTAAACTTTCTTTTGTGCATGGGGGAAGGGGGGAAGCACTGATAGAAAGAGGAGAAATGGAAGGAGGAAAGGAGAAGGGAAAGGAGGAGGAACCCTTGGACCCAATCATGATGGATGACGACCAGATCAAGCAGATCATGGAGACAACTGGAAAGATGCATAGTGGAGTACCCTACCAATACAAGGTGAATACCAAGAAGAGAGCCATAGATGGGAGGGAAGGCTTGGTGAGTGATGAGGAAGAGGTAGAGGATCTCCGGGCTATGGAGTAGATTGAGGAAATCCTATGCGCAACATATGAGAGGAAGATGAGAGGTCCAAGAGCGAGAAGAGAAGGCAACAATCCTATCCATATTAATGTCAGTGTCGAACCCATAAACCCATGTGCGACTAATACACCAAATAGAACACCACCATTTAGACAACTGAAGTTCAGAAGCAGTTAGATAGAAGGAAGTACATCTACAAAAGGAACAACAACTAGAGGGACCAATTCAAGCAACACTAGTCAAGTATCTACATTGCACGGAGGTAGTATTTTGGCATTCAGAATGGCAGGACATGATCCTACCATCAGGTTAACATAATTCAAAGATGAAGCGTCCGAGGACCTGGAAAAACATTTGTTCATCTGGGAGAAGATTTGGGAAGAAAAACAGATCACAGACGAAGACACTAAATTGACACAGCTAGCGATTACATTAAGGGATCACGCACTGGATTGGTATATGATTTTAGCTATAAACAACCCTGGACAACCAGAACAATTGCAGATATCAAGAAACTTCCAATAAACGAATTCCAGAAGCCGAGTTCAGAGGATTAGTACATGAATGAGATGATCGTAATCAGACAAAAACTAGGAGAATCTGTATGGGAGATTGACTAGAGATTCAAGCGACTGAAGGGAAAGTTTAAATATCTCATGACTGATATGCAACATAGGCAACTATTCGTCAATTCATTTCTACCACACTTAAAATATCCACTGCGACAATAGAATTTCCAGACACAGGCAGAGGATCTGTAGGCAGCCCTGCAACTGGAAGAAAACTAGTATCATCAGACGGATCCAGCTATCGAAGAATTGAAGGAGGATCTGAAGAACTTAATGTTTCAGCTAAACCAGAATAAGAGTAAGGACAAACGAGAAGCCGTTTGGTGTACTACATGCAGGATGGAAGGAAACCACACGAATGAATGTCCAACATTCCCATAGTATATGGCAGTAGGAATGTCAAATCCATTACCAACAGGAGGACTATGGTGAAAAATCTACAAGAAACGGGGTCATGATCCATATCACTACATGATGATGCAGAAATACTGGACAGTCCCAAAGAGTTCACATTTCAACTTTTGCAAGTCAGTAGGCCATGCCGACAAAGATTGTAGAACTATGGAGTTGATGCGAGAAAGGACATCAGATGCATATATAGTGTAGGCATAAATGATGATTGGGTAATCCACACCACAATTTAATCAAGTTCCATCTCCATACAACACTGCACAACAACAATATAATACTGTGCAACAACTGTATAATACTGTGCCACCACAGTACAACACAACACATCCTTAGTACAATACCGCACAGTATAATCAGATGCCTCACTATAACGTGCCGAGAGGAGATCGAGCAGGCTACAGAGGTGGAGGACGAGCGAGAGGAGGTTTTGGATGAGGTAGAGGACCAGTGGTATGTCACAATTTCCAACAACCAGGACATTATGAAAGAGAATGTTCTCTTCAACCAACAACTTGTATGTATTGTCGCGCATCAAACCATGATACAGAGGAATGTCCAACACTATTAGTAAAGATCCAGGAAAAGAGGAACTGGAACAACCAGAATGTTCATTGGATTTTAGTCGAAGCAAGGGAATAAGGATGGGACATCAATATAGTTACTCGCGGAGGAGCTAAAACAGGAAACGACGCAGTTCAACAAGAGCTAGTACAAAACCAAGGGGTGAAGAAGATGCCTAACCAAGGAAGCAGTTCGACGCGTAGAAGGAGAAGGAGATATTTAAGAAAGCAAGAAAAGAATTTTATAAGGAAGATAGGGCATCGACTTCAACAACACAACAAAGAAAGGAAGCACCAGAGTATGAGATGCCTTCACTATTGGATCATACCAACGAAATGCAACCCATGAGACAAGTAAGTACAATCAAAGGATTTTTTCAATCATGTGTAAAGGTATTAAATGATCCATCATCTGTGAAAATATTGCAAAACATACTAGAAAAATGTAGCATCGAGACGGAAGGAAAACTAGAACCAAAAATAGTCAACCACCTTCATACAAGGAGAAGAACGAGTCGAGAGTTCAGATTGAATGCCAACATCAGAGATTTCAATATGGGAGATGTCATACTGGATCTAGGATATGAAGTTAATGTAATACCAAAGAAGACATGACAATTCATGGGAGAGCCCACATTAGGATATTCACCTGTTCAATTGAAACTGGCAAACCAACATAGAGTTCTACCAATTGGTAGACTGAAAGGAGTGACATTTGACCTGGATGGAGTACGCACTAAAGAAGATTTTGAAGTCATTGAAATAGTGGATGGCACAACACCTTACCCAACATTGCTTGGTCTGGATTGGGCATTTGACAAGAAAGCCATAAAAAACTTGAAGACCATGAAAATGAAATTTGAGTCAGAAGAATACAACGTTATCGTGCCATTAGATCCATCGGAAGGGGAGGGGTTTGTAGAACCTACTTGCCTAGACTTGGAGGAAATCAACCAGTTGTACAGAACAACTGCGCACAATGAGGATTATGTGAACCCAACTGCAGATGGGATACTCAATTGGCAAAGCATTACTTCATGCGCAATAGACTTAGATACCGGTTTAGAGAACTGGTAACAAAGGCTACACGAAGTATCCACGAGAATATGTGCATGAATAGACCGCACATTAAGATGGGTAGGCACGGAAATAAGGGAACCACCCAGTTTCCACGGAATAAATGATTTGGAAAAATTCTTGGCACAGTATGAAGATAGAGTTTTAGATAATCAAAGACTGTTAGCACTCAAGGCCACACCTGCAAGATGGTGGGGTGCACATAAAGAGACAATCATAGATTAGTACCAATGTAAGCGGTTACTGTGCATAAGGTTTGACGTAGAACAAAAAAACAACAACAACATAAGTACGATGGACAAGGGGCACCAACGGAACACTTGGAGAAGTGTAGAACACTGTGGAAAATGACACCCCCAGAGGAATGACCTCATCATTTCATACACACTCTAGAGGGCATACCAACGAACTGGTATACAAACCAGGAATTGTGCAAGGGAACTGTGACCTGGACAACATTGCAACAAAATTTTACAGTCACTTTTTCATTTGAACATGAAAACCCCAACCTAGATGCAAATCTCAAACAAATAAGAGGAGTGATATTAATCAAGGAACCAGAAGTCGAGCTCATAACACAAGAGCAACAACGGAACAAACAGACAGTTAAGGAACTGTTGTCATGTTACCATGTGCAAGAGGAAGCACTAGATGAAGACGATCCGCGTGATATTTAGATCAAAGAAGAAGAAAGAGAAATATAAGTGGAGGGACCACCTATAGAATCATAAGTTATTTCCGCGTCGATCAAGGTAAATAAAGTCAACATTGGGATAGTTGAGCATCCCAAAATGGCCATCATTGGAGATTACTGGGATGAGCAAATAGTAGAAAGCATAATAGAGTAACTGAGCGAGTACAACGACTTGTTTCCCACAACATTTATAGAGATGAAGGGTATAGCCAGAGATCTAGGATAAATGAAGATACCACTCAGACCTGAAGCGAGATCGATTAGACAACAACCTTAAAGACTGAACCCAATATATAAGTAGAAAGTCAAAGCTAAGATCGACAGGATCCTCGAAGCTGGAATCATAGAACTGGTTGAAGAATCAAAATGGATAAGCCCGATGATAGTGCATGAAAAGAAACAAGGAGGGATAAGGATATGCGTCGACTTGAGGAAGTTGAACGATGCATGCCTACATGAACCGTTCCCTACACCTTTCACGAATGAAGTGTTAGAGAACGTAGGAGGACATGAAGCTTACTCATTTACTGATGGATTCTCAAGCTACCATCAGATCAAGATAGCACAAGAAGACAGATACAAGACCACATTTGGACATAATGGGGATCCTACCCATACAAAGTCATGCCGTTTGGACTGAAGAATGCACCAACAATATTTTCCAGAGTAGTCATCACCGCATTTAAAAAATTCATCCACCAGTTCCTAGAGGTATACCCAGATTATTGGATAGTCTATAGTTTGTTGAAATACCATGTAGAAGTCTTACGACTGATGTTAGAGAGACATAGGCAGTGCAAGATATCACTGAAAATAAAGAAATGCATATTCAGAACACCGTTTGGGATACTATTGGGCCATATAGTATGAAAACAAGGTTTATTAGTAGATCCTGCAAAGATTGTAGTAATTGTTAACTTACCACCACCAAAAACAATCCGTCAACTAAGAGCGACATTGGGACACACATGATACTACAAGAAGTTTATCAAAGGGTATGCACAGATTACTGCACCAATGGAAAAGCTGTTAAGAAAGGATACAAAATTTCAATGGAATGAAGAGTGTTAACACGGTCTGAATACCCTGAAGAAAAATATGGTCACCGCACCAATATTAGTATTTCCAGATTGGGAGAAGACATTCCACGTGCATGTAGATGCATCAGACATAACACTTGGAGCTATCTTGGCACATCTAGGAGCGAGAGATTTGGATCACCTGATAACATTTGCGAGCAGAAAGTTATCAGAATCGGAGCATAACTATAACACTACAGAGAGAGAAGGCCTAGCTATGGTCTACACACTGCAAAAGTTCAAACATTAGTTATTGGGGAAACACTTTAAGATGTTCACAGATCACTCATCCCTGAAATACCTATTCAACAATCAAGTGTTGGGGGGAAGAATATGTCGATGGTTACTACTATTTCAAGAATTTGACTTTGAAGTAATAGTCAAGCTAGGAAAATTGAATGCAGGACTTGACCACCTATCAAGAGTCACAAATGGAGAAGAACCTAGGAACTTAGAAGACAACTTCCCAGATGCATAGTTATTCTCAGTCTAGATAACTGATGAATACTTCACAGATATCATTCAGTACTTGAGCACAGGTACTGCGCTGCAAGAATATAACACCACGCAGAAGAAAAACCTGGTAGTCTACGTCACAGACTATCAACTAATTGCAGGACACTTATACAAAATGGGCGTAGATAGCATCTTATGAAGGTGCGTATTAGAGCACAAAATACCAAGAGTCTTAACAGAAGGCCATGAGGGAATAGCAGGAGGAAATTATGTAGGAAAAGCTACCACGCAGAAGGTATTGCTTGTAGGACTATGGTGGCCGACGATTCACATAGACTCGAAGGAGTACTGTCAAAGATGCGATGTCTGTCAAAGGGTAGGTAAACCCAACAGAAGGGACAAGATGCCATTACGACCACAAGTAACATTGCAGGCATTCAATAAGTGGGAGATAGAATTTGTGGGACCAATCAACCCACCAGCAAAAACAATAGGAGCTAGGTACATTATCACCGTGATGGAGTACCTAACAAGATGGGTGAAAGCCGCACCAGTAAAGTATTGCAGCACAGAGACATCAACACACTTCCTATTTGAACTAGTAATCACTCGATTTGGGTGCCCAAGAGTTTTGATGAGTGACCAAGGCACACACTTCATAAACAACACCATCAATGCTATGACTGAAGTGTTTGAAGTCCATCATCAAAAGAGCACACCATATCACCCAAAGACAAATGGCACAGTGGAAGCATTTAACAAAATCCTTGAGAATGCATGGACAAAGATTTGTAATGCCAACATGGATGAATGGGATATCAAAGTACCAACATTATTATGGGCCTACAGGACTATGTGCAAAAAGTTGATAGGGCACACTCCATTTAAACTGGTCTATGGCCAAGAAGCAGTGGTTCCATTAGAATTTTTAGTACCAAGCTTGCGTGTAGCAACAATTACACATATGACAAAACGCGACACAATACAAGAGTGACTAAATCAGTTAATGACCATGGAGGAAGACCAGATCTTAGCAAGGTTCCACCAACAAGTTCATAAAGCAAGGGACAAATCTTTGCATGATAGACACATCAATAAGAAAACTTTCAAGGAAGGAGATCTAGTATTAATCTATGACAACAAATCACTTCAACACCCATGAAAGCTAAGAATGCACTCTCTAGGAATGTATGAAGTAAAATATGTCACAGATGGAGGAGATGTATAGTTGAGAGACTTATCAGGTGCAGAACTCAGAGGGATGATCAACGGGAGCCGACTGAAGCTGTACAAGGACAGTCGACCACCCACCACCCAATAACACAAAATAAAATAAAATAATTTTAAACAATACCAATAGAGGCGCAGTGCACCGAAAGAAGAAGGAGCACACATACTTAGGAACAAAAAATCGACGAGGAGAAGGACAATGGCCATGTACAAAGAGAAACAAGAGGGAAATAGAAAGACGACAAAAGCAGTACGAAATGACGAAGTTAGGCGGAATTGAAGGCCGGAAAGGACCGATGGGACACCACAGTAATCGCGCCAACTGGAAATGGAAAGGCAAAGTAATGGCAACTACAAAAGAACCGTAGGTGCATTGAACCCATAATTAAGGAAGTGTCTTTGACAAGCTTCATGTGATGACCATACAACACACAAACGCAGTAGAAAAGAGTATATTTGTGAAAAGAATGCAGACAAAGAGAGATAATGGCTAATGAGCATAGAGTGGAGTTCACAGAGGTCATAGAGACCATTCAAACTCAACAAACATTCGACATTCACCACCATGACACCACCAAAGCGAGAAGAAGCAAGCCAGAGTGCTAGACAACCCAGAGTTAGAACCAGGTCATGGGTACAATTGGAAGAAGGTGAACAACAACCGTCGGAGATCGTCAATATTGACGAAATCCCATCTCTAGACAGAACATTGGTAAACCCCACACCTATAGTGGAAGAAACCCAACATCTAGCACCGGAGGGCGCAAATATAGATAGACTGACAAAGGTACAGGAGCAACAGAACCAGGATGAACAAACCTTGAAGGAGGTGCAACCAGAGAACACCTAAGCAACTTCAAGAGTCAATGGAACGATGATGAATCAGGCAGTAGTAGTCGAGCCAGATGAGTCTCAAACCACTGTGTTAGACCACCCACTAGAAGGAACAATAGAAGATGTCACAGGTTGGCCAAAATGGTATTCTGAAACAAAACCTTGAGCCGCTGGAACCTCGAGCCAGCCACCACAGAAGAAAGACAAGCAACAAGTACCTAGGTCACCTCGCAAGCAACCTGTCGCAACCCTCATTCTACCACGTATTCTAGATGGGGTACGAGTGAAATCAGGCTTGCTGGGACAGAGTGACAAGCTAAAATACTCAGACCATGATGTGGGGGACACATACAAGTTTCCAGAATTTTCAAAGAGAGTATACTTAGAGACTGTGGGCATAAATCCGATTAGGGAATCGATTGATCAACCACTCCAATGGGTAACATGATTGGAGAAAATAGGAATTTTAGGTTTGTTGGATCTAGTACATTTTGGCAGAGGTTAGTACACAAGTGGGTGCGTCAAATAGTTGTTAGCAGTCACACATGGCGGGGACATATGGTTGGACAAGCTCGTCTCGATAGACATAGAGCTTATTGCGAACATAAAAGGGTTGCCATCCTGGGGCATGGATCGTACGCAGTTCCTTGATGACAAAGCCATGGAGAAAACACTAGCGAAAGAGATGAAGAAGAAGTATGGTACTGATAGGGGCACATGGGGAATCATTATCAAGAGGATCAATGATGTCACAACACAAATGGGCGCAAAAATCTTAGCCTGTAAGCTACTAAGAAAATGCGGCAGGGAGGAAGTTCTGGCTGGGGTTGTCGCAGTTGTAGCTCAGTGTGCCGAGGGAACCACAGTGAGTTGGGCACCCTATCTCTTGAACTTGTTCCTGGATGACTGCAAGGATGCACAAGATCTAGGAACAAAGTTCCACTATTCAGGGCTAATCATGTTAGTAGCCTTTATGGGATGGAGGGAACCAAGATATGTAACTTTCGGTACCAGACCCAAACCGAACCAACGAGAGAGATACTTATTGCTGAAAGCCACATTGGATGCTAGGCACAAAAGGATGAACGGGTCCATATTTTAAGGATACCTACGCGATTTGCAAGAGGCCATCAACAACATGTGGAGAATAAGACCAAAGATTGTCGCAGGATATCGAGACGTCGCCAACTTCAAGGCCACACAACATACGATGTGGATACAGGCACAAAAGGACCTCGATAAGTAGTGGCTACAAATGCGCTGATGTATCACAGAGGGTGACATCGAAATGGTGATCAAAGACTGGGAGGATGAATGGAAGATTCTGGTCCTCACCCAAGACTTGCCAGAAAGGACAACAAAATAAGAGGCAGGGCAGGGAGAAACACAACCTCAAGAAGTCCCAGTGCCTAAGAAATGGAGGATGGGCTAGACAAAGACAAAGCAGACAAACAAAGGGGCATCTAAGATAGGGACCCAAAAGGGGAAAAAGAACACTAAGCAGTCGACTCAAGTGAAACAGAAACATGCTGAGGCAGCGCAGGAGACCACACCAAGTCCCAACTCATAGGAACCAGGTGGGAATAAGAGGCCAACCACGCAGATAGGAGGAGCGCAAAAGAATACTAAGGTGCAAAGAACACCTGCAGATTATATGATCACAGAGGATGATGGAGAAATGATAGCTTGAATGGTCTAGGATTGTCTATCCGAGGATTTTGACAATGCTGCGCACCACAGGGACATGATTCAAGACGAGCTGGAGAACATGCATCAATCCCTCAAGCAAATCGGGGAAGTACAAATAGCAGGAAACAACATGGGAACATGGCCATCAACACCACAGACATAGGAAAGATTAGAAGAAGGCGAGCACAATACACTTCATACAATACCGCAACCGAGTACAACATTCCACATCACACCCAGTATGCTATGCATGGATGAGATCGTGGGGAAGACACCCCTGAAGGACTTAATCCAAATCCAATTGGTATTGCCGTGGATACCATACAAGGCTTTACAAAAATTGCAGGTGAGCGTTACTTAAGAGGCACAGTCTCGTGCACGCACATACTTAGCCAAATTACAACAAGCGACAGAGAAGCGGGACACATTGGAAATATTATGTGAGTAGGCTAAGTGTGAAACCCAAAAGGAAAGGGAGCACAAGAATGGATTGGAGCATAAAGTTGCAAGAACATATGAGAAGATTCCAAAGACCACGTAGACGGATGAACTTATGACAATAGAAAAGAGTAATCAGATTGCATAGGCAATTGATCAATATCGGAAAGAGATAGAGAATCTCCGAGGGCATATCACACCCACTACTCCACCAGTAGTAAAGGAGCAAAGGAAGCAGGAAGCAGTAGAAAAACTACAGGAGATAGAGAGGTAGGTTAGCACAACATCTAACTTGTTCGAGAATGCAACACAACTTTGGACAAAGTTAGAGGAGGATCAGAAAATCCATAAGTGGGACAAGGAAGAAGAAAGGATAAGCATAGCTATCCAATACCTCAAGCAAAGGAAAAAGACAATGTCCATCACAGAGTGAATTAAAGGGGCACAAGACATGAAGAAACTGTAGGCATAACTCAGCATTGCACAAACAGATAAGAAGGAGTGTCAGGATCAAATGGAACCATTTCAAGAGAAGGTAGAAGAAGTCCTGGCACAGGCAGAGGAATCCAAGACACATATATCACAGACCCAGGCAGAGTGCGCATAATTGATCAGTGATGAAATTGGAGTCCATATAGTGGACACACTCAAGGAGAAGACTGCGCAGGCACAGACACAGGCAACAAAGCTCAAAGAAAAGTTCCAGGCGGTCACCAGGGAGATCGAAGATTTGTGGTAGGTGTCTCGGGACGAGCCACATGTCAGTGTTGGGGGCCTGTTGGAAGTAGGCCAAAGTGGAAAATCAAGGCGATTTTGGGAAAGAAATCACGCACGAGGAAAGTGACATCTGGAAGGAAGAGAAGCACGCGTGCATGTAGGGAATACCTAACGATGTTAGGGTTAGGGTTTTGGTAATGTATTGTAATGTTGAAAAACCATAAACATATAAATATAGATACTGAGGTATCATAGAGGGGTTCATAATATTATTGAGCTTAGCTAGTTGTGTATGAGTTGATGTGATATGTAATATTTTGTTGTATGACCTAATTTTGTAAGATGTTGAGCTAGAGAGGACTAGGGAGGGTAGATCTTGAGGGTTAGATCACAGGCTGAGGAGGCTGGTGCAATCTAGTCCATATCATATAGATCTTACCCAACCGAGAAGAATTATAATGGACATGACACTGTAGAGGCAAAAATACTATAATAAAAGAGCCGAGAGCCATATCTTTGTGGACGTACCCCAGGAGGGGGTGAACCACGGTAACACCTATGTTATGTGATGAATGCATGCATATCTTTATTGTCTTCAAGTAGTTATTTCTATTCTTAATGAACTAGTTATTATATTTCATGCTTATTCACAAATGACAGTATATTGCGTTCACAAGTTATAATAGTGGTTCAATATACAGTTCTCATATCTCGCACTCAATCCTAGGCTGTAAACACATGACTATTACAACCACCCATTAAAGCTATCTCGGGTGAGACTGTGCAATGCATTCTGTGCGTTGTGTTGCCTTCTGGTTTACCAGGAGGGCCGATAGTTTTAGAGGCTTTGTTGGAAACCCGAACATACATGAACCTTGGGTCGTTAACCTCTGACAATATATAGGAGAGAGTTAAACCAACACCATGTTTGCAACCGTCGGGCCCAAAGACATCATATCCTTATTTATATGTAGAAATGGGGGATAACAATCCTTATCCTTCTCATCACTTCAACTACGGAAGTGTGAGAAAGGACTAGTGCTCTTTATGCTCATCATTTAAATGATAGAAGTGTGAGAAAGGGTTGGTGCTACTTGTCCTATTTCTTTAAATTACTAACTTGTGAAAAAATGGATCCACTCCTTCTCTTCATTAGTATAATTTAGAGTGTGAGAAAGGGCTAGTGCTCCTTCTCATCCCGAAAATTACTAAAGTAAGAGAAATGGCTTCTGTAGCTTGTTTTCCTCGTGAATATTAATAAAGTGTGAGAAAGGTACATTGCTCCTTTGTTATGCCCCAAACAATCAAAATAACATAAAAAGAGAGATACAAGTAACTCCACACCTTGAGAAATAAAGAAGAATGAATGTAAAGCCTCTTCGAGGGAGAAACCTCCTCTTACAATAGAAAAATTGTACAAGATGAGAGGATTCTAAGACAAGGTCTCCATGCTATATATAGGAGACAAAGGGTATGATTACAATTAAAGGGTATAACTATAAAAAATAATATAACAATAGGAACATGATAACTCAATATAAAAGGATTAACATGGGCCTTTGTCTAGGGCTTAACATGTACCTCCCTTCAAACAAGTGTTTCCTTCAACACTTGATTAGTAGCAAATGTTTTTACATGAAGAACTCATCTTCCCATGCCACCTTTTCTACTGGTAGGTTCTTCCACTTGATGAGGTACTGAGTAACTTCTTGATTTCACAACTTCTTAATTTTGGTTTTAAGGATTGTTTCTGGTTCTAATATGATTTTCCCTTCTTCAATAATCTTGGGTGAAATAGTTTGAATTATGTATTTTCATCGACTACCTTCTTTAAGAAATAATCATGGAATACTGGATGTATATGTGAGGATGGAGGAAAATCCAATTTGTAATCCATACTTCCAATCCTATCCAACACCTTATAGGGACCATGGTACTTGGGTGCCAATTTATTGTCCTTATTTTGTTGCTTGATGGAAATTTGTTTTTATGGTTGTAGCCTCAAAACTACCCAATCCCCCACTTCAAATTCCCTTTCATTGCAATGTTGATTTTCTTGTTGTTTCATCCTATTTTTTAATGTAACAAAGTTATCCTTCAATAGTTTGAGAACCTCTTGTTGATGCTCTATGTGTTCCTCCACTGCTTGAACCTTCTCTTTCCCTTTTAAGGGTGATGTGATGGATGGAGGGTGATATCCATAAAGTTCCATGAATGAGGACATTTTTAATGAAGTATGGAAGGATGTGATATACCACCATTCTACCTAGGGAAACCACTTGACCCATTGTGTTATTTTATCAAATGTAAAACAACAAATATACCCTTCTAGACATTTATTCACATTCTTAGTTTTCCCATCAGATTAATGATGGTAAGAGGAGTTGTGAGCCAATTAAGTACCCAAACAAGAAAATAATTTAGTCCAAAAATTTCATGTGAAAATTGGATCTCTATCACTTACAATAATCTTAGGGATTCCATGTAGCATCTAAACTATTTCCATAAAGTTTGTGGCTACTATACATGCTTTAAAAGGATGATAAAGAGAGAGAAAATGGGCATACTTTATGAGTCAATTCACTAATACAACGATGCAATTGTTTCCTTTAGACTTGGGTAGATTTGTAATAAAATATACTGAAACCTCTTCCCAATGTTGACTTGGTATGGCTAATGGTTGTAGGAGCACCATGGTCTTGATTATCTCTCCATTATTCTATTTGCAGACCACACTTTCAACCAAAACATTTTCAACATTAGGTTTAATACCTTCCTAGGAAAAATCCTTCTTGATCCCATGGTAAGTTTTCAAGAACCTTAAATATCCTCCTATAGGAGAAGTATGAAATTCCAAAAGGACCTTCTGTTTGAGTTTGGAATTCTTACATAAATATAGGTGATCTTTATACCATGAAAATTCATTATTCCATACAAATTTATCTAATGAACTTGGGTCCTCTTGTAGTTGCTAAATGACCTTGCATACCTTCCGATCTTGCTTCCATTCTATTATTGCATCTTCCACCTAGTCAAATTGTAGAATGTAAATAACACACAATAAACCCTCCATGTCTTCTTCTTTCCTTGAAAGTGCATCTGCCATGATATTTTGTTTTCCTTTTTTTTGTAGATAATTTCAAAGTCATAACCTAGCATCTTTGTAACCCATTTATTTTTCTCTTTTGAGGATAATCACTGTCCCAAGAAGTACTTAAAACTATCATGATATATTTTTACTTTGAAGTGTTTTCTTTGATTACATTGGATAGAGCCCGGGGAAACCCACCGGGCACTTCCCCTCATTTCGAGGATGGTACTCCAGGTAAACCAATTTTTGTAGAAATTTGAGGCTTTTTCGATAGATTTCTAATTTAAGAGCTCAATATGTCACTTGCAGGAATTGAACCTGCGTGAGGGGGGGAAACACCCTTCAACACAAACCACTCGGGCTAAACCCAATTGACCCTTTGAATTGTTTTCTTATTAGCTAAGGGAAACATTTCTTAACTGCATATAATATGGCCAAGATTTATTTTTAATAAATGGGTTTGAGTAACATTTTTCCTTTAATATGGCTGATTTCAAAGGCAAGGGGACTTCCTTCTGGCATTAAAATTGCACCATTTCCATGGCTTGAGGCATCACACTCCATAATAAATATTTCTATGAAGTCAGGTGTGGTCAGGACAAGATTCATACACATAGCCTTCTTAGGTTTTTCAAAATCTTTATTTACTTCTTAAGTCTAAGAAAATGCCTCCTTCTTTAATGACACTATTAGAGGTGAGGCTATTTAACCATGTAATTCTTGAAAAACTTGTGGTAATACCCTATCAATACTACAAATCCTCTAAGATGCTTCAAGGTTTTGGAAATTGGCCATTCCAAATTTTTTAGGGTCCACTTTGATACCTTCATGAGATACCATATGACCCAATATTCCACTTCTTGAACCCGAAAGGAACACTTGGAAGGATTTTATTATAATTGTTTCTCTTTTAATAGTTTTAAGACCATTTCAACATGTTAGATATGCTCTTTCCAAGATTTGTTTTATATTAGTATATCATCAAAAAAATACTTACACAAATTTTTTGAGGAAGGGTTTGAAAATATAATTCATCAAGCTCCTTTGAAATGTTGAAGGTGCATTAGTAAGGCCAAATGGCGTCACCAAAAAATCATAATTACCTTCATGTGTTCTAAAGTTTGTTTTGGGAATGTGTTCTTTCCTCATTATGATTTGATGATATTTAGAATGAATATCCAACTCAGTAAAGAAAGTTGCCCCTTGTAATTCATCTAAAAATTTATCAATGTCAGGAAGATGAAACCTATCTTTAATGGTCATTTTGTCGAGTTGTCTATAATCCGGACACATATGCCATGAACCTTCCTTCTTTTAAACTATCATCATTGGTGTAGAGAAAACATTTTGTCTATATTGAATGATGCTAGCCTCTAACATTTCTTGAATCATATGCTCGACGCCACTCTTTTGTGCATATTTCTACTTGTAAGGCCTAATGTTATGTAGACTCTTCTAAGTGTCAAATGAACAACATGGTCATGATATCAAGTATGTGGAAGACCCTTAAGCATCTCTTAAAATACCTTGGAATGATTGTTGATAAATTTTTGGAGATTCACTGGAGTAGAGGGTATTGATGTTTGAACATTTAGTGAACATAATCGTGAAATTACACCATGCTCTCCCTTTTTGAGTAATTTTGTCATGCTGTTAGAGATTATCACTTTAGAGGGTTTCCCTTGGATATCCACAAGTTCAATTTACTTACCTTTTGAGGAAAATCTCATAAAAAGTTCATGAAAATTAAGAACCACTATTCTCAATGATTGTAACCATTGGACCCATAGTACAAAATTAACACCACCCATTTGAATTGCAATCATGGGAATATACAATAAATACTCCCCCATATTGAGCTTAATACTATGGAACTTCCATGAACAATATATGGTACCTCCATTTTCAATCATTACTTGAAACTTTAGAGCTAGAAATATAAAGCAATTGAGAAGTTTTCCTGATTTGCAATTAATGAAGTTATGGGTACTACTAGATTCAATCAACATTGTTACATTTTTATTTTTTATATATCCTTTTATATTTAGGGTCTGTGGAGTACTAATGCTAGCTAATGCATGATAAGATATGGTTGGAGTAGTCTCTTCTAGTTCTATATATTGCGATAGTTCAAATTATTGATATTCTTCCTCTTCAACTTCTATGTATAATAATTTCTTCTCACCACATTTATACCCCATACTGTACTTCTTGTCGCAATTGAAACATAGTCCCTTAGATCTTATTTCATCCACTTGCCAAGGTGTCAACCTTGTAGGTTGAGTGAGGTTAGTAGAGGGAACATGGTTCTCCCTATAGTTATTAGTGCCAACTATTCCAATAGCCATATTTTTACTTTTAACTTTCTTGGCAACACTAAAATCATGATCTAGGGATTTAGGTTCAAAGAAATGGATAATGTTCCTTATATTCCTCCCTAAAATTACAACAGTGTGAGAAAGGGCCAATGATCCTTCTTCGACTTGTTAACCCCCTAGCTTAGAGGTAACTAAGGAGATGTTGTCTCGAGGCATGCATGTAGAAGGCATGGAGTGCCAATAACTGGATGGAAATCACATCCCATAGATCCCCTCTTCATCACCATGCATCACCATCATCATCAACAACAAAGAAATATCCACCACACTATATTTATCCAGAGGGGGCGACATGTCTTTCTTGATGAGGTAACTAGTCAAGTTTCATTGTGAGTATCATTTTAATAGTTGGGGCATTCAAATAAGTTTCAGAGGGTCCTTTCTAATTATGAAACGTTTTCTCGAAAGTTATGCTTTTTACTTTTTTCACCTTGGTGGTTATCCTGGAGTTTATACTAAGTTCATCACCCCCAGGGAAATGGGTGATACTAGGGGTCATTCTTGATGGGCCATCATTCCATTCTTGATCATATTTTATCTCTTTCCATCTTCTTTCCTCTCTGTATCCTCATATTTTGGGTTTTTGGGTTACATGTACCCCAAAAAGGGGCTTGTACCTCATTCTCCTATGGGAAGAGGGGATAAAGGACCATAGTTTTTTGTAGCTAGCATCAATAAATAAATAAAAACAAAGATAAGCCATGATCAAAATGCAGTGGCATGGATACAAAAGGACACAAAATCCATAGTCCTAAACTTGAGTTCTACCTTTATAGGCACCCGCCATAAGTTCTGAGTGTGAATGAATGCCTCACCTATTTGAAAAGGACTTATAAATATCTCGCTTGAAAGGAAACATATTTAATGCACAAAATAAAGAAACCTTGCAAAGGGGACTTGAAAATTATCTAAAGAAAATAAAGAAATAAGGTAATTATAGGGCTTGGAAAAAGGTTGCGCTCCAAATGAAAGGTAACTCAAGGATACAACACACCCTCCACAAAGGAACCCATGGGAATGAGACCATAGGAGACCCTTGCATGTTAATGACCCCATGCCCAAAATTTTCTCCCTCATCCACCTTACATTCATTACATGGACTAGATAGGGTTCACCCGGGAAACACTCCTCTACTTTGGGAATTGGCCTATGCAATAGGACTCTCTGATAACCCTTCCATATCTAAATTTGGTAAATTGCATAAAGTCTTTGAGAATGTGTTTAATTTTAAAATGGAGATCCAATGTGCTTGTTTAGATTTCTCTTGTATTAATATTGATTTACTTGGCATGATTCATATGACTTGTGGACCCTTGGAGGGTGTACCTTGTTTGTCTTTGTAGGATCTTGATCGGTGACATCTTTCATGGAGGTAATACAACACTTGGACCTTCATATTGGAATAAATTCCCACATGTTGGACATTGAGCCACACAAAAGGGAGGATAAAGATGATGAACGTTGCACACTTGGTGATGTCATTGGCCCATGAAAGAGGCCTAGAATGATGAAAATTGCATGATGTCACCCTCCCATGCTAGAACATTGCACTTTTGGAGCATGATGTCAAGCTTAAAGAACTCAATTTGACATGGGTTTTACACTTGGTGGAGTTGTGGGATATTTACCCCACATTTTGTGGACTAGTGGGATGATGTGGCACCATGGGGAGATGATGTCCTAGCCTTTGAAGGTTATCTCACCCAACAAACATACTTGAAGAAGATGTTGGAGGCTTGTTTCACCTTTTTTGGTCATTATTTAGCATACATGGACAAAAATCAAATGAATTTGGTTAAAGTCAATGTAAAAACAAAATTTTCGACCCAAAATTAAGGATTTGGTTGTAAATTGGACCAAACTAAGACTTGGGTTTTCCTCTATAAATAAGAGGCAATTATTCTTTCATTTTTCATATTCATAACTTGAGGCTTAACACCCTCTCAAAAAGATTTCGACCCTCTTTTTCTTGTGCAATGGATTGGTGTGATTTTTTCTATTGGAGATTCTTGCTCATGCACTCTTACTAGGAGGTATCCCACTCTCTTTGGAGGATTTTTTTGTGATCTAGGCTTGCTCTTGGTGAATTATCTTTACATGTTTGCTTTGGTTTAAGGGTAAATTTCTACAATTTTATTTGATTATTTTGCATGGAGAACCCTAGGAGGGGTAGGCATGTCTATCTCCTCCTTCAAGATATTTTTCTAGTTGAAGAGAAGTCATTCAAGGGTGGATTCAAGGGTTAGGAGGGTCTATTTCCTTGAAAACATTATTGGCTAGGGTTTTAAAATTAGGGGTTAGGATGGTCTATCCCCCTAGGGTTTAAAAACTAGTTTTCCATTAATTTCTTGAGCTGGGTGACTTGGAAAGGAGATGGATTGGGATCATAGGGATTTGGGTTCAAGGTTCAAGTTTCTTTTCATTTTCCATCCTAACTTGTTAATGTTGTGACTCCATTTTCCCAAAAGATAAGGCACTAGTAGATTAGAAAATGTGATTAATGCTCTCTTATAATCGTTTGAGTTTTTGATGAATTGTTCATGCTCCAAGCTATCATTACACGCTAATAAGTCTTGAATTCTTGAAGGTTTTCTTACTGCTGTAATAAATTTCAAGTTACAGCCATTAGGGATGCAACAAAATCTCTCTCTTACTCTTTTTTACAAACAAATTTATCGCAGAATTTTGTGCTTGAACATTGCAAAGTGATCTACTAATCAAAAGACGCAAATGGGCATTCTTATTTTCTGATTTCTGTGGTGAATTCTTGCTGCTGTAGAAATTTGTTTCTACAACCATTTAGGGATGATTATATTTTGCTGATAACAATTACTTATAGCCCATTTCAACCGTCAAAGTCGTGTTTTAAATATTGGAATATTATCTACTAGTCATAAGATTTCATTTTCTATTATTTGTTGGTGATTTTGATGGTAAATTCTTGCAGCTGTTATCATTTTTTCTTGCTGATATAATCTTCGGTTTGCTGCAATTTTTGGGACAACAAGATTTATTTTTGTTTCCCCTACTGTTACAGGGCTATTTTGTATGATATTTGATCTTGCGATAGTTGTTCTAACATTGGTTTTGCGGGTACTTTTCAAACTCAACCTATATATTTTCTTAAGGCACTCTTCCTTAAGCCCTAGAAATCTTCATCTAGTGACCAAAACATGGATCTTTGCAAACCCCTTGACCTTCATTCTCCATTCCCTTGAGGTCACCCAGGAAGCTTCCCTTGTGGTGAAATAATTCATTAGTAAAATGAGGGGAGTAATTGATAAGGTGACAATGGTTCTTAATCCAAGTTGTATCTCACCAGTGACTCTTGTGGATGGATTTTCCCTATTGGATTACTGAGAGGGGAGGTGAATTAGTAATGAGAAATTTTAGTACTTTTAACCAGAGTATATTCTTCAACAATATTCAACAGTTTATCATTATCATTCAATATATCATCAAAAATATAATCATAAACAACATCACATCACAATAGATACACTGTACACCCAAATTTACGTGGACACCCAACTGGGAGAAAACCACATAATGATTTTCTTATATATCAAAATAATACATTCATTGGAAGCACAAAATTCCTGATTCTCTAGCTACAATTGGAAGGAGGCTCCAACCCCCTATTCTCAGGCTCCAACCCGAAGGAAGCTACAACTCTCTAAATTCTTTGGCTCCAACTAGAAGGAGGATACAATCCCCTGAGTTCTCCAACTCCAATTGGAAGGTGGCTATAACCACCTATCCTTGCCCCGTCACTACCACTGCCTTTGTCACTCTGTCTCTGCCATTGTCTCTGTCACTATCTCATCAACCTGTATCTACTCATCAACCAACTAAACTTGTACCATACCATACATCAACTGTATACCAACATACATACTGTCTCATGCATCAATCATGAACCAAAGATACATCAATAAGAAATAGTGAATCATGAACTAGAGCATCAACCATGTGTAACCTGTACCATATACCATACCATCAACCATATGCAGATCTGTACCATATAATCAATGAAGTATCTCAAAGAACCAATGCATGTCCCTCATGCATATGCCTCAACCATGTACAATCAACTCAAAGATATGAACTATAAGAACCATGAAATACACTGAACCGGAGATAAGAGTGCTCCTCACTCAACCAAGCAACCAAGATATACCATATCCAAGTACCAAACCAACCATACCAAGTATCCCTCAAGAATACACCATATCTTGACCAAAATTAACCATCAAAACAAGTATATAACCATACCAATACTTTTGTAGCTAACCTAAAACTTTGAGATGCTGACCTGTGGACTCCCTTCATACCTTTAGGGACATGGTACCAACATCTACTCAAACTTTCAAAATATTTTCATAGATACACAACTTTCTCTTCTACAACCCACATATATCCACACTTTTGTCCACTACAGCCCGCGTACATTTGCACCCTCCTAACATGTAACTAATAGATACCTCAGAAACTAGGGTTTGATGCAACCTAGATACTTTCACCTTCGCCGCTCCTTTTCTACCTCATAAAAATGCCATCATAACCTTAGCAAAAGATCACTAGTTCACAAGATAGATAAACAATGAATGAGTGTGTGAGTGTACTTGTGAATGACTCCTCGAGGTATATTTATACTTATGCTCGGTAACCCCTTTCCTTAATTTAATTCTTCTAAAATTTTCTTGTTACACAACTTTACCCTTGCATTAAGGACTTGTAACCAACTAGGGGATTCTTGACCACTCTTCAGGGTTTACAAACTTCTCAAGGCCATATCTCCCTAACTATGAGGAACTACGTGGCGTTCTACATATAACCGGAAATGACACAATGAGTATTATCCATGTATGAGTGTCTTACCTACATTTACTTTATCCAACATGTCCATATTACTAATTCAACTTTGGGTACCAAAACCACACCGTCGAGTCTTCTTCAAGGGTTGACATCAATGAGAACCAAAACTATCAACAATCTGCCCCTTTGGCATTGATGACAACACTTAGGAATGAAAATACTTATTCCGATGCTCCCCCTATGATCATCACTCCCCTTGTCTGCGTGCTTCTTTCTTTTTGTCTCCATGCCTTTCTCTATCTCTCCCCATTTGACATCAATGACAAAGGGTAATCCTCCTCTTGGGGAGGCTCCCCTATCTATAGGTGTCTACTGTCTCTATTGCCTTTTCTCTTCATGGTGCTTCCTTGTGTAAATTTCTGATGTATATGAAAAGCAGTCAAAAGGTTATTTACTTGCAAATTTTCAAGACTTCTCTTTCTCTCACCCTATTCTATTAAGATTGATGTCGTGTGAATCATTGTGGGGCAGAAACTACTCCAAGCTTCTGTCATAGATACTCAAAAGTTTCCCTTGCAAGATGTTTGGTGAAGATATCTGCAATCTGATCTTTTGTCATGACATTCTCTAGCTTGATGTTCTTCTCTGTATCCTGTTCCCATAGAAAGAGATACTTGATCGGAATGTGTTTCGTCTTAGAATGCATCACTGGATTCTTGGATATATCGATGGTGCTGGTGTTTTCACAAAGTATTGAAATGGGATCATCGCGCTTTACTTGTATATCCTGCAAAGTTTGCTTCATCCAAAGTACTTGAGTACAACATGCTGCTGCTACAATGTATTCTACTTCTGCTGTAGACAAATAGACTGATGACTGTTTCTTGCTTAACCATGACACCAGACACTCACCCAATTATAAAGATGCTCCACTTGTACTTCTTCTATCATCAATGTAGCCTACCCAATCTGCATCTATGTAGGCGATAAGAGATAGGTCCTTCCATTTTGGATACCATAATCCAAACTCTTATGTACCTTTGAGGTATCTGAATATCCTATTTACTGCCATAACATGTGATTCCTTTGGTGCTTCTTGAAACCTTGAAACTTGTCCAATTGCTTGCATCACATCCGGTCTAGAAGCTATTGCATATAGTAAGCTACCAATCATCGTTCTATACTATCTCTAATATGCATATTTAGAATCAACATCCTTACTTAACGTACAACTGGTCTGCATAGGAGTACTGACTGGTTTTCAATCTATCCTTCCAAACTTTTTCAAATTTCTCTGATATACTTGGTCTGAGAGATAAATATACCTTTGTTGCTCTGACATCTCTGGAGACCCAAAAAGAAAGGAAACTCTCCAAGTAAAGACATATAAAATTCATTCTGCATGTCTTTGTAAAATTTCTCACTCATCATGTCATCATCGCTTCCAAAGATAATATAATCAACATAAACTTCAATTATCAGGATACTATCTTGATTTACCTTTATGTAGAGATTGTTGTTTGCATTTCCTTTCTTGAACCCTTATTGCTATAGGTATTTGTCTAGTCTTAAATACCACACTCTCAAGTCCTTCTTGAGACCATATAAGGCCTTCTTCAACTTGCAAACATAATTTTCCTTCTCTGATAGCTGGAATCCTTCTAGCTGCTCAATGTAGACTTCCTCTCGATCTCTATTTAGGAATGTTGATTTCATGTCCATCTGATATACTTTAATATTTTTGGAACATGCATAAGCCAAGACCAATCTGATTTCTAGAAACTGGGGAAAATGTCTCTTCAAAGTCTATAACTTCAACCAGAGCATATCCTTACATACCAATCTTTCTTTGTTCCTGGTAACCTGTTCAACTTGTTTCTGAAGACCCATTTTGTACCAATGGTGTTCTTGTTCTTCGGTATTGGAACTAGTTCCCATGTGTCACTATTCTCTATCTGATCTAAATCTTCATCCATAACTTTGATACAATGTTCATCCTTGTTGGCTTCTTCAAAACTGCTCGGCTCAATAGTAGATAGTAGTGCTAGGTGTTGTTGTTCTGGTGAACAGATTCTTCTTCTGGTTTCAACTCCTACATCTTTATTTCCAATGATCTGTTCTGATGGATGATTTTTAGGAACTCGTTTGCTAGGTGTCTTTAGAGGTACCCGAAGATATTTCTATTCTTTCTCTGCTTATGGATGCTCTTCTTCTTCATCTGATTTTTCATCTACTTCTTCTTCTTTCAAATATTCTTCGTGATCATGTTTCAATGAATCTTTGCTACTTTCTTTTATCTTTCATCCATCTGTCTCATCAATAGTCACATTGATGCTTTCTATTATTATGTTGAGTCTTAGATTTAAACATTTGTATGCTTTCCTTTTGCTTGAGTACCCAACCAATATGCCTTTATCAACTCGAGAATCAAATTTTCTAATCCTGGCATCTTCTCTTTTGATGTAGCATTTGCTTCCGAAAACTCTGAAGTGCTTCACATATGCTGGTCTTTCTTTCCATAGATCGTATGGATTATTATCACTGTTATTTATGAGCATTCTTATGTTCTGTTGCAACAATAATCCTACAAAAGAATGGATTCGAACAACCAATAGCCTTCTTCAACAAAAGCCTCAGGGATGCATAATTAAGGTACAATATACTTGAGAAACAAGCTTACACAATGGTGAAAGATCTCAAGGATTTCAAAACATATGTATTACATTCCAAAATAATCACTTACATGCCGAACAATGCTATCAAAGACATCTTAGTTCAGCCAGACAGTGATGGAAGAAGAGGTCGATGGTTGGCTAAAATTCAAGAGTTTGATCTATAGGTGAAACTGACCAAGCTAGTCAAAGGTCAATGCTCGGCGAAGCTATTAGCTGAATCAAATTTCAGAGCGCTAGGGATAAATAACCTTGAATCACATGTTTCTGTCCTAGATATAGAGGAAATTGACGAACATACGCCCACGATTTAGATCGAAGATAAGTTTTCTTGCTCCACCTGGTACCACGATATTGTCGTATACCTCCTTACTCTTCAATGTCCGAACGACATGACTCCATATAAATAAAGAACTCTGAAGCCACTTGCAATTAAATATTGCATTGTTGATGGAAAGTTGTATTTGAAGGATCCTCTAGGTTTCTTGTTATGTTGCCTGACAGAAACTGAAACAGAAGGAGTCATTGATGAATTCCATGAAGGAATATGTGGGGGGCATCATGCCTGGAGAGCGACAACTTGCAAAATCTTAAGGGCTGGATATTATTGGCCAAAGTTATTTAATGATGTGAATGCTAGGGTAAGAGCCTGCAATTCTTGCCAATTGTTCGTGGGTAAACAAAATCTCCCTACCCTACCTCTAATCCCAGTAAAAGCTGAAGCTCCTTTTCAATAATGGGGCCTAGATTTCATCGGAGAAATCCATCCGCAATCAAGTGCTCAATATAGATGGATTCTAACCGCTACCGATTACTTCATGAAATGAAGCCATTCCAACTCGTAATGCTACAAATTCAATAGTGATAAACTTCTTGGAAGAAAACATCCGTTCGAGATTTGGTTGTCCTCGGAAAATAGTCACTGACAACGCTCAAGCTTTTAAATATATGGCCATGATCAATTTCTGCCAGAAGTACAATGTTGTTTTAAGTCATTCTACAACCTATTACCCTCAGGGAAATGGGTTGGCTGAATAGTCTAACAAGAGCCCGATGACTATAATAAAAAAGGTGTTGACAGAAAATAAAAAATCTTGGCACATCCACCTAAAGTATGCCCTATGGGCGAACCGAATCGACACTAAGAAATCGATAGGTATGTCCCCTTTTCAATTAGTTTATGGTATTGACATTGTACTTCCTATCAATCTTTCTCTTCCTGTGATGAAACTATGGCAGGATGCAAATGAAGAGACAAATGACATTACGAGAAGGATAAATCAAATCATTGAAGTTCAGAAAAATAGAGTGGAAGTAGATGATAAACTTCAAAAGTACCAGGATACTATGAAGGCACTTTTCGATAAAAAAGCTAAAGACATGTAGTTTCTTCCTGGTGATCTAGTCTTAAGGTGGGATGCTAGAAAAGAGGATGCAGGGAAACATGGAAAGTTCGATCATCTCTGGTTTGGACCATTCAATATTGCAACTGTAGAGGGAATTTTTTTTTTCTTACTAGAAAATATCGATGGAAAAATACTGGATGTTCCTATCAACATGCGTCACTTAAAACATTTCATGCAGTAGTCATATTTCAAATTTCCATTGTATATATCAGTTTAGATTAACATTTTTTTTTTTTTCAATTTGCAATTATTTTTCCTTTGTAAATTATCCAAGTCATTTTTTGTAAACATTTTCAATAAATCATGTTAACTTGACATCATGAAAATAAAATATAAAAAACATTTGTATCACGTACCATCTCTATTATGCCTAATTTTCTGACGTTTCGCATTTCATTCCTGTGTAGAGTATACCTTGTGAAAAGAGAGATAGGGATGCGTCAGAACCCAACGCTCATCTTTTAAAACATTTGATTTCTCTCAGAACAGGTGATAAATCGATGATCCGCCTGATTGAAAGTTCAAAAGGAAAATGAGGTATGAGCTCCTACCTTTCTAACTCAAATAAGATTTTTAAGGAACTCTTCGAAGAAAATGGGAAATAAGTTTCACTCGAAATCAAACTGTCACCTGACCTAAAATCAGAGGGGTATAAAATTACAGCTTAAAATGTTATACCTATAAAATTCTAAAACCATCTCTGAATTAAAAATAAAATAATAATAAACAGGCTGGAAGAAATTCTGAATTAAATACACAAACTTATGTGGGATTGGAATTTTTGTGTCTGGTCTTTCGAATCCTCATTGGGTAACTTTGTCTATCCCCAAGTTCTTACCCACTTCAAACTTCCTTTACCCTTGCTTAATCTTCATAAAAATAAGGAGGCTCACCTTGACTCGAAGAACTCAAAAACATATTCTCAAAACGAGGTTAGGAAAAAATCTTTATCCTCCTTGGATTTCAATCGAAAAAGTATGTCTAGGCTAATCCTAGTAATTTTAGCTCTTTTATTAGATTTTAAGTCGACTAATTCACTCAAGGTTAATCCCTGAAGAGATTAATATTCCCATAAATTTCTCCCCTATAGGCGAAGGTGTATTGAAAATTGGAAGAGAGTTAGTTTCAAAGTATGCTCAAAATTGTTGACAGACCTTCTTTTCAAAGATTTTAAACAGATATCATGCCCTTGTGTGATACATACTGATTGATTGCCCCCACTTCAAAATATTAAAATATAAGATAGATGGTGAAAGGAAATTCATAATTTGATTGCTCCCATCTAGTCCAAAAAGAGATAATGAAAGGAAATTCATATAATGATTGCCCTCATCTCAGCAAAGTACAAAAGTACTGATTGAAGTGGTGAAAGGAAATTTAATGGGATAAGTGGACAACTTCACCGGGGAATTGAACATGTTCACTGGTAGTGAAGCAATGTCTATGATATCTGGAAGGCTTTCATACATATCCATATAATATACTCTGTCTTCTAGCTCTACTTCCGGTGATATTTACGCTCTGAACCAACTAGGGAATACCTAAAATAAACTATTACATCTGCTTAACCTTGACGCAAATGAAGTCAGTCGGAGTCTGATATTTCAATTAAAGGTATTTTGATTATCCTAAACAATTCTAAAATCAGTTTTAAGAAAATGAATTTTTAAATAGCCTGACTTAAGAGCAATTAACTGAATATGTTTCAGAGGTTCTCGAGATTTGGTTAAGCTAATTCTTTTATGAATGATTAATTCTTGAGTAATACTGGAAAATGTTTTTAAAAAATAAATAATGACTCCATTTACCCAATAAAGGCACTTGGTCTACTGTTCTTTCGTGCCTCACAGGGAGACACAATCTCCAGATGGAGCCTATGTTGGAACAAACACAAATTTGAACTTTTGAGTTTTATAGTTTTTACCTCTCAGGAATAAAATTTTACACAAAATGGACTTTTAATTAAATCGAATACGTTGGTTGTCATTTGAAAATAAAGCGTGTACATTATCCGTCGTCGATGATTTCCCTTAATATAAATCAAACGATCCAAATAATCTCTGTGGTTCTGGAATCGCCGAGTTTTAGAGAAAAAGTCCCTAACGATTATTTCGGAGCCTCGCGCTTTAGATGTTCCCATTAGTCTAAATGACAAGAATCCTGAAGTTCCGAAACCCAAAAATAACCACCCGTGATAAACTTTAAATAACTCATGAACATGAGTCATAGAACATGTGTATTTTAAATATTTCATAAGTTGACACGTGGCACCTATTTTTAAAGTTTACGTTGCATGATTCACATGCTCTCGGGTGACACATGGCACATGTTTCTTCTCGACACATCACCCAGAATGATGTCGTCTTTGCCACGTCACTCCGAGAGATGGCTCGTCGGAAGTTAACAAAGAGTAAGTTCACCAATCACCAAATTTTCAAAACACCGAAGCATTGGACTTTTCAAAGAGTAAAAAAGAAACTAATGAAACATCTAATGACGAAAGTTAAACCTGATTAATTAAGGCTTAAGGAAGTTTACTCGTAATTATTTACTTTGCGGTTTCGTATTTCGGGAAACCTCTCTTGTGCTATTTTCAAAACCCCCGAAATCCGAACTTCCGAAACACTTGAAGTAAATTCAACGTTTTAAAACACGGTTAATTAAGATGTAAAAGTGATTATTCAAAATTTAGCTGCTCCACGGATTCAGGATTCGCGAAGTCTCCACTATGTCACATCCTAAGCTCCCAAACGTGAACCATCGAGTTATTAATGGAATTTATGGTTGATTAGAAATAATGATTTTGAATGAAGATTACGGATCGTCAGGTAGTCATTTCCCTTGAAGGTAATAAATTCCTCATCAATGAGTCTATATGAAAATTGATAAACTCCTATTTGAATAAAAGCACTTCAATGTCTAAATCATTTTCACCTTTCGCAATTAGTAGTTTTATCTTTTGAAAGACTTATAGACTCCCCCTGCAAAAGGTAACCTTGCTTTGTTTCCTTAAAGATTATGGCACCACAAAAAATGGTGAAGAATCCTGATGGAGAAAGCGAGGATTAGAATATGAATGCAGACATTCTTTCAGACACTAATCCGCGAGTCGTGGACACCATTAAAATTTGGACACAAGTTTTTGAGATCATGGAGCGAGAAATCATCAACTGTCCAGAAGACTCCGTCGAAGAGGATGATGACTCTTATGAAGCTAAAATTAGACATATAGCACAGTCAAAGCTTCACAAGATAGCTGCACGAGCGAGAATCATGCCTTACAACAACATGATAGGCTGAGTCTTGGAACATGTCGATATCCAGACTAGGAGCATCATTAATCACCACCAGGTCACCGTTGGCTCTTTCTGACTAGAATATATGCAAGTAATGTATAAACTCTCCCATGTTCCTAAATATACTTACAATGTTGCATTCCTTTTTGAATTCGAGGGAAAATAACGCATCCAATACGCCAGGAACAAACATGATATCATTAAGACTTGGTGGGGGCATATAGAGAAATTTAGAACTAACGCCCATGGTACATATGCCACAACGTCTTTAGACGCTCATATGTTGTATGTGGCTATGATGCTATGTTGTCTGTTCGGAAGGAAGAGCCATACACATTTCTCGGTGGAATGGGTAGCTATCATGCATGAGATAGCTGAGGGTTACACTTTCAATTGGGCCAAGATGTCGTCAGATAATTTGGCCAAAGAGATTGTTGATTATAAAACAACGAAATAAAAAGGGCAGTATACCCCTTTTTACATGTCTGCATATGTTATGGATTCCCTATACTTCATAACTCCTTTTCCCTTGATGAATTGGAGTTGGACCCCGACGAGTGCCGAGCCTATTCATTTTTATCACTCCAAGTTATGGGAGGAGAAAGCTAAGGATTTCTTTTGTGAAATCTGTCATAATGTCATAATACCTGTTCACGTGGCCATTTATGGTCACCCGCCTCCCCCAATTTCAGAGAGGATTATGGGAAACCTGGGGAAGCTCATATATTGGTTCATTGAGGAGAATTTCTCCTACATCAGAGTGTTCGGTTGCTCTGTTCCCCCCATGCTCTCCCAATATTTCTACCTGACAGGATGGTTGCAGAGAAGTGGTGTACTAGACAATAGCAGGAGGCATCAACAAGGAGATCAAAGCAGCTCAGAAAAAGGTATGGCCGACTTTCCCCGTTTAAGTTGGCATGTTTACGTTATTGGATTTTGGGCACTCTAAAGTTGAGGCTGCAACACTAGGGGATGTCAAATTTGTTGACCTCGAGTTCAAGAATCATGATCCACATAAGATTGTGGAAAACCACATGGCTCAGTTCAACATGAAGCAATATACTCATGAGAACTCCCCGTATGATGAAATGTTCAGAGGGGTGAGATCTTATGAGGAAGTCTAAGGCAGATTCCTAACCCTACCCCTAGACCAACAATATGGTTTCCTTAGCTTTTAGAAACACGAGCGAAATAGTCTGCCAAAGATTATATAGGGAGAATCAATAACCAAGCCTCCTTCACAGAAATCTAAGTCTACAAAATCTGAGCCCAGCTCCTCCACTAAGCCCAAAGCTGAAAAGGTCCCCAAAAGCCCAGAGGTATTATTTCGAGAGATAAGAATGTTACTATCAAAGTTAAATGATCCACAGGTGATAGCCCGATTCGAGGCCTTCATGAATCCATGACAAATTGTCTCTCATTCAACCCCAACAACCCCTGCTGGCACCCCTAGTACAACAGAGCAATAATAGTCCACCGAATTTGCCTCCCCCATTTCTTGATTAGCTCCTCTATAGACCAGCTTCGGGAATCCCAGTTCCGAAGTTACTTTTGTGAGTGATATCATTCCCATCTTTCCCAAAGAGATGCCTCCTTCAGATTTTTTATTTAGTAAAAAGCGGAAGGCCATCATGAAAAGAGAATCTTATCAGAAGGATGGAGTCATAACTAAAAGGAAAAGACTGGTGTATGATGGTAATAACCAGGATGGTCCAGAATTTGCAAAGGAATTTGCGGGTTCGTTAGGTGATTTTTCCATGACCAATCAATGGTCAGTGGAAAATTTGACTCAACAACTACGAGATAAGTGCCTATTGGTGGAACACTTGCAAAAATAGATATATATTGCAGAGCAGACTACCAGGAACAAAATGAGCCAGGATTTTGAGCAAATCAGGGCTAATGATCGACAATAGATTCAATAACTTTAGGCTAACCTTGAGATGCTTGATCAAATTTCACAAACCAACCAAGGTATGGTCACTCAACGTGACGAATTGATAGAACAATTGCAAGCGATATTGAACTTGACTGAAGGTACCACGATAGATATCTTAGCCTTCAAAACTCAAGCGTTGGAAATCAGTGAGAAGCTGGAAGTTTCCCAACATGACCTTTATTTAAAAGTAGATGCCATACATAAGTGCTATCAGGCATTGGACCTTTCCCTAAAGGATATCTATGTCAAGGAAAAAGAGGCCCACTCAGCCCGGTCTAAGTTCCAAAAGGCCCTCATATTGATGCAGAAAGCTAATGCCCCTGATTTTCCTCTTCTCTCTTATTTAGATCAATTAAGAGGTGAGATGGCCCTAAAGGTATGGGAAACAAATATGGAAGAAGGCAAGAAATCTACCAGAGAAGTGAAAGAATCTTTCCTAGAGGCATTGTCATCATTAAACCAAAAGCTTATTGAGTTTGAGGGGAGAAATATCTCAGAAGCCCTGGGGAAAATTGGGATAGAAATGAATCAACAAAATTCCAGAAAGAAAAAAGAAGAAACTCTGGTAGCCATTCAATCAATGAGCCAGATTGATCTTCTTAAAATCAATAAGTGGCTAGTTCATCTAAGTTCATAGTTTCAGGCTACAGTCCAAGAGGTGAACAAGATCCAAGAAAAGCTGCCCCAAATACAAAGGAAATGGTTTTTCTTCGAAGTAAATGAAAAGATTGATCCCTCAAGGTTCATGGTGACATTAATGGATAGATGCACCCAGTGCATGGAACATGGAAAAATAGGCATAGCTAGGAGCAAGTGAGAAAAAGTGCGCAGTATCTGTTCCTTCCACCCTCTCCACCTTTCACCTTCCAACAGTCACTTACCTCGTCCACCTGCATTCTAACCTTCACTCATCCCACCTCATCATCATACCTTTTTTCCTTTCCATAAACGGTTACTCTTCCTTGTGACCGTTATCCATCCCTTGACGAGCCCATGCTGTGCTATTCGTTTGATTATCCCCCCTCCATGACCTCGAATGTAACTCATAAACCTGCTGAATATATCCGAAGGGAAAGATGGAAACAAAAATAAATGATTAATACAATATGCCAAATGATTACGGTAGCGTTAATGACATGTGTTTCTAGCCCAAGGGACTAAGGAAAATGAGTGCTTCTACCAGCAGATGAAGAGACAGAGGAGAGCGCCATCAAAACTCATCAAAATTTACATGCTGTTGTTTTATTAAGATATATGCTATTTTTAGTTAAATACTATAAGAAGTCCAACAATTTTCAGTTGTGACAGATTTTGTATAAATACATAGATTTAAGATCTATTCAAGGCTGATTCTTGCCGGATGTAATAGAGAAACTCTCTTTTTGAGTATTAATACAAGTGCAAACAAAGATTCTAATTTTCATTCAATTTGAGTCATGTGTTTCCTCTGTGTTTCCATTTCCCCGAATTTCTTTATGTAATTCCTTGAAAAGTGATTGATTGCAATTTAGTATTACAACTACTGTGATCATATTATACCAGCAATTCATTAGGTAAGCAATTTTTACTCTATATTTAATGTGAGTAAAAAAATACCTATGATTTGTGTGAATTACTGCATTTCATATCTTGTTCAAGGGTGCATTCCCTACTTTTCTTCCGCTGCAAACAAGGTGAGACTCATCTGCAATTGATGCCTAGCTTTGTTTAACAGTTTTGTAATTTTTCTTCACACCATTTGATATTATAATTGCGACTTAGATAGCGAAATACAACCTCTGTACTGTCCTATTATTAATTTCATTTAAAGATCATTTCTCATAGAGCTAAAGGTAGGAAAATCACTCATTTAAAACATTTTTAAACACTCCTGATGCCTGAAATTACTCTTTGAGACTTAGGATTAATCTCAAGAACAACAATACATAAACAAATTTACATGACAATACTTTAAGAAATAGAATTCTGCAATTTAACAACTCCATCAACAGTTCCAACCAAAATCTCATATTCCTCTCAACCCGACGACTCAAGGAATACACCATTCGTTTATTAGGGTTAACGCAAGGAATGTGCCATTATTTTATCAGCCCCCCCAACACAGGTTGGATAGGACTCTAATATGTGGTTCCAGAACTCTAGCTACCCAAAATAGATTCTTGCATCTTATCTTTCATTTTCCTCAAAATTGACAAAAAATTGTGGGTATTCCTCCCACATAGCTTCTTCATTCTCCCATGTTTCATCTTCAGGACCATATTAGGTCCATTGAACCTTTACCATCCCTATGTCTTCATTCTTGAGAACTTTGAATTTCTAGTTCATGATGCGTATTGGTTCCACCCAAAAATCCCCTTCATTTTCCACTTGAATCATAGTCCAATCAATTATGTGGTTAGGGTCAAGTACATATTTCTTTAATAACGACACATGAAAAACATTATGCACTATCATGGATGTAGATAATGCTAACATGTATGCAATTCACCCTATCTTCTCTAGTATTTTAAAAGGGCCACAATATATTGCTGCCAACTTTGGGCATCAACCCAATCTTATCAAACTTCTTTTCACTTTCACTTTGAGAAAAAAAATGTTCTCCCACTTTAAATTCTCTAAACACTCTATTCTTATCTGCATAAATTTTCTACCTATCCTAGGTAGACTTTAAATTATTCCTAATATTTACCATCTTCTCTTCCATTTTCTTTAACAATTCTGGACCAATGCTAGCTTTGTTTGTTGGGTTATCCCAACTCATTGGTGTGCCACATTTCCTTCCACATAAAGCTTCATATGGACTCATTTGTAATGAGGCTTGATACCCATTATTGTAATCAAATTACACTAAGTGTATATAGTCTTCCCACTTTGATGTCTAGTCCATCACATACATTTTTATCATGTCTTCAATGATTCTATTAGTCCTCTGTGTTTTCCCATCTGACTCTGGGTGATTAGTTGTGCTAAGGTTTAAAGTTTTCCCAAATCCCTTGAATTTTTTTTTCCAAAATTTAGAGTTAAATTTTGGATCTATGCCTAAATTTTTTTCCTTAGGAACTCCATGTAACCTGACAACTTCCTTCATGTAAATATTTGCAATGTTTGTTTCCTTGTGTGTTGTCTTCACAAGAATAAAATATGCATATTGTGTTAATTTATCCACCATCACCATGATGGAATCATGTTTTTTCATTATTCGGGGCACCTTTGTAATGAAATCAATGGTAACCACTTCCCATTTCCACTCAAGAATTGGAAATGGATATAGTATCTCTGTTGGATGTCTATGCTATGTCTTCACTTTTTGGCATTCTAGATACCCGACTATGTAATTAGCCACTTCTTTCTTCTTTCTTGGCCAAAAGTATTGGCTTCTTACAACTACAATTGTCTTTTGATATCTCGGGTGCCTAGCATATGGTACATTGGGCATTTCCCTTAGCACTATATTTTTCATCTCTCCTAAATTTGGCACATATATATTTCCTTTGTACATGAGGATTCCATCCTCTTTCAACTCATAATAATTAATTTTCTGTTGTAAAATTCCTTGTTGTAATGTTTATTTTATTTTTACATATTGTTGGTCTAAATTTGCAGCCTCTAAAATTCTCTCTTTCAAATCTATGCTAAACATATTGATGGCTGAAATATGCACTTCATGAGATCTTCGGTTGAGTGCATTAGCCACCTGATTTTCCTTTCCTTTTACATGCTTGATTTCAAAGTCATATTCACTCAAAAAATCTACCCATCTAGTTTTCCTGGCATTTAAGGTTGGTTGTCCAAAAAAATGTTTCAGACCACATTGGTTTGTTCTTAACTTAAATATTCTTCCCATGAGGTTATGTCTCCACATTTTTAATACATGGGCAATTTATACCAACTCTAGGTCATGTGTATCATAATTCCTTTCATGCTCTTTTAATTTTATAGATTCATAGAATACCACATGATCCTTTTGATTGAGGACTCCATCGATCCATTCCTTGCATGAATTTGTGCACACTACAAAGTATTCATGTGGGTATTCAATATTTAATATTGGTGCACATGTCAAAATATCTTTTAACTGTTGAAAACTTTCTTCACATTTGGGAGTCCATTCAAAATTCACTCCCTTCTTTTTTAAAGAAATGATTGGGGTTGCAATCTTTGAAAACCCCTTTATGAATCTTCGATAATAACCAACAAGACTCATAAAAGATATGACCTCTGTGACATTTCTTGGCACTGACCATCCTCTAATGGCCTCTATTTTATCAGTATCAACTGTTATCCCATCTGCTGAAATAATGTGCCCCAATTAATGAATCTCGTTTTGATAAAAGATGCACTTAACTTGGAATACAACTTATGTTCTCTCAAAACTTGTAGCACCATTCTTAAATGTTTCTCATGCTTTTCTTCTATATTGGAGTAAATCAGATTATCATCTAAGAAAATAATTACAAACTTGTTCAAGTATTCCTTGAAGACTCCATTAATCAAGCACATAAAAACAATTGGGGCATTTGATAACCCAAATGGAACTACTGTAAACTCATAATTCTCATATCTTGTTCTGAACATTGTCTTGTTGATATATTCTTCCTTTATCCTCACTTGATGATAACCTAATCTCAAGTCAATATTGGAAAATATTCTTGCACCTTTCAACTGATAAAAAAGATCATCAATCTTTGGAAAAGGATATTTGTTCTTTATGGTGACTTTATTCAACTGCCTAAAATCAATAACAACCTTAAGGTCCCATCCTTATTATTTACAAAAATAATTGGGGCTCCCCAAGATGACACAATTGAGTGTATATACCCCTTCTTTAACATCTATTCAATCCCTAACTACCGATCCTTTCGGCAACACCTGCGAAGTAAATGCAGTCTCACCCGAGGTAGAAGTAGGGGGGGTTATAGGACTCAAGTGTTTGTAACCAAGCTGGGAAACATATATGTGATTATAACACTTCACAAAGTACTTAGGAACAACACACATTAATTCATTAGCTTTATTCACATTGCAGATCAAACCCTAAGTATAGATCGACGCAGAAACAATGACAAAATACACATCGCACTTAGCATCGGAACTTAGATCTAACACATTCAACATAAACACAACACTAAGCATTCATAGACCTATCTATCATTCATAGAATTTAATGCACTAAGCAGATCCACATCATAACATTATAGCACAAAGAAAACCATAAACACACAATATACGTGGTTCACCCCAGTGTGGGGCTACGCCCACCAACTGATTCTTCTTCTTTATTAGTCCTCAATCTCTTACATTCATCTGATCCTGTGCACTAAGCCACATAGCCAATCTTTTCATCGGACATGTGATCTGGGCACTGCGCACTAGATCCACCTTCCTAAAATTAGGTCAAGGCACAAAGCCAACTCCTCTACTAAGCACAGAGCCTTACATACACGGTCTGTTGCACTAAGAAACTTAGAGTCACTTGCACTTAGCCAACACTTTATTTTGCACTTAGCTACATACTACTACTTCTACATTACATCCTTACATATTTATACTTTTACAAAAAGGCCTAAGCATGGGTAAACCCATGGGTCGATATCCCATAACCCATTAAAAAACCCTAAGAACCCCATGCTGGGTCCACAAAGCCCACAAAATAAGTGAGATCCGCGATCTCAGCTCTGCCTGGGCATTCCTTCCTTGATCATTGCGTTGAAGTCCAAAAAGTGGTCAAACCTGACCAATGCTTCCTTAAAACTTGGTCGAGGGCCAACAAGCCCCCAACACTCACCTGTGACTCATCCCGAGTCACTCAGATTTGGGCAACGCTGCTTCAAAGGGCTCAAGCTTAGCTCAAGCTACCTCGACTTGTTGCTTCGCCTGAGCTTCCTGCTCAACAAACTCTTGGATAATTTTCTCTGTAACAGGCCCTTCTAGGCACTGTTCCACTCTCGCAACCACTTGGTCCACTTGCGATCCTTGTCCTTCGATCTCTTCAAACATCATGCATGCTTCCTCCTGCACCGGTTGTAGCCTCTGTGTAACTTTCATCACTTTGCCCTGGATGGAAGTAATCTGCTGCTGGGTCGTGCACTGTTCTTGTGATCTCTTCATTCTCTTGACTACAGTGAGTGACTTCATCTATGATTGAACTATCAGTGCCTACTAATGTGCCTCTTGTAGCTGTGCTTCTAACTTCCTAAGCTCTGGGACTTACGTGACACGTTCATAGGTCTGCATGCTTCTGTCGCTTAGCTTCTTGCATTCTAAGGCAAGGACTCTAATCCTTTCCACTGCGCTCTTAGTGGCTTCTTCCCTCTGGTTACGCACTTCCTACAGAGTGCTTGGTACTGCTTGAATATCCAACTCCATTATCCATTCTTGAAGTTGCTAGATGACCTCAACAAGCTTCATCACTTGAACTTCGTCTGCCTCATGTTCCTCCTGTTCCAAGCTTGACACAAAGCAAAGTGCTTTGCTCACCACTTCTTTGACTGCAGTTTGCTATGCGAGCAACTGGTCCTTTTCCCGCTGTATCTTCATTTTTTCTTCCTCGAGCATCGCCCATAATTCACATTTCTCATTTTCGTAAGCGGTTAAACTGTACTGCACAACTCGTAGTTGCTCCAATATCTCCTCTTTCTCTTTCTTCAGGGATTCTGTAGCTTGTTCCTTTTCTTCTAGAACTTTTCGAAGTCGAGCCTCTGTTGCATCTGCAAGTCTTCAAAGTTGGGCTGGCTCATCCCCCAACTCTACAGTCACCGACGAAGAAGGCGCAGTAGGTGCTGCACGACTCAATTGAATGGCTCCCCTAATTTCCTTCAGTTCCCTCTCAACTCTTACATACAACTCTTCTTTCTTTGCGTCGTATCTCTATAAGAGTTATTCAGACGCATCCTCCAGTTCTCTATGGACTAGATCGATGTCATCCTCAGTGAGTGTGGTCTCCATCTGAGGCTTGATGACACGGGTCTTCTTTCTTGCTGAAGGTTTATGCAGAGAAACCTTCCTCTTCTTCGATGTTTCTGTCTCGGTAGGGGGATCCTTCGGTGGTGTAGCTGCACCTTCTCCTTTCTTTTCTCCTTCTTTCCCCCCTCCTTCTTGATTTACTTTGCCTCCTCCTCCTCCCGTGGGAGAGAAGATCCATTTTCTTTCGAGGCACTGTCTCCCTCCTCAGTCTATACATTCCGAAATTCCTCCTTTTTCTTCTTCTTCTTTGCACTTTTCTGTCCTGCATGCTCGAACCAGGTGACCAAGAGGCTTCCTATGATGTCAGGGTTGGAGAGTTCTGCATCATGAATCGGTATAAGGAACTCTGCTGGCCAATCCTTCGTGATATGCTCCATGTATTCATCAGTTAAATTATAGTAGGACTGCAATTCTTCCTTGCTCTCATCCTTGCACGCAGTGATATAAATAAAGTGTGGGTCTATGCAGAACTTAGCTAATGGTCTGTATTGGTGCAAGGTGCGCGGATTCATGCATGGAAAAGACTCTATGGAAACCTTCAACTATTGATAATAGGCATGGAACACTACGTTCGACTGCCACTACTTTGACATGTCATTCATGTACCATAGGGTTGAGAACCTCATGATCAATGACTCTGATGGTTCTGTCTCCAGGAAGGTAGCTCTTTCCGGCATTTTCCAAGCGACAAATGCGATTAGCACAAGAAACTAGCTGAAATGGAACTCGTATCCTTGATCATGTGCTTTGTGAAATTATTTCTCGAGCTCGTTGATGAGGTAGCTCGCCCAATTCATTTGCATCCCCTCCATGCATTTCTCTGCGAGGTACACGACAGACCCGATGACCTGCGTGGGGCGGTTCTTTCTGACGAGATTTCTAGCTATGAGTTGGCAAGTGAGGTGCACTGCGCCATATTGGATAGAGGCTACCTTGTAGCCTTGATTTCCCTTTTCTACTTTGCTGTATGCCTCCTTGATGCATTGTGCCGGGGAATGATCCAAGGTATTCCCTAGGTAGAAATGCTAGGGGTCGGGTCCCTGCATGCTCAGTCCTGTGATCAATGCTAGATCCATAGTAATGCACCTATTGAGCCATGGGTATCCTCCATGATAGCATGACAAGAGGAGTTTAACACAAGTGTTAACCTCCTGATGTTGGCCAAAGTGAGGGATCTTCATCACATTGAGTATCGTGGACTGTGCGAGTTCCTTTATCCAAGGCTGGGAGACGGTGCAAGGCTTCTTCCCCATCGTCTTCATCAAATATATATGGGGCGCAAGAAGCACATAGTTATTTCTGTCTCCAAGGTTGAAATCACTTTTCATCAGGGATGGGATTTGTGCCAACTGGCTTCCAAATACGCGTATCCCCTTCGGGATGTATGTGGTGATCAATGTGTACTCGAAGTCTCGTGGAATGCTGTCGCGGTTAATCACGCCAACCAAAGGTGGGATGTAATCAGGTAAGATCGACGAGATCTGCTTTGCATTAGCTAGATCGTCGCGATGCTTATTTCACTTCTTAGTCACAGGGTTAGTACGACCCGAACATCGTCCGGTCAAGGGGGAAGCCTGTAGTCCCCTGGTCGAAGATGTCTGTATTCCTTCAGACATAACTTTATCATCCATAAACTTCTTTAGAACCTCTTCGACAGATTTCTCTATCTCGGTGCGCTCGAACGACATTCTCATTGTTAAAAAATAAGTCAGGGTAGGTGAACGAATATCGGGGTAAACAACAGATGGAGAGGTCTGATAGCACAACCCAACACACACAATCACTTCGTTTCTTGTATTAGATAATCATGGGTAGCAAAAAGTGGTCCCGACATAGCGTCCGACGGGTTAAATAAGCAAGTGTCGTAATGGATTCCTCCAACGGAAAAAAATGCCTCAATCAATGTGAATAAATTCGTTATGGCACGGTCTCAATGTCTAAGACATGGTCTATTTTCTCATAAATTCATTTCCTAGCCATTCTAGAGCGTCGTTCTAACAGTTGGGGTGCCTCCAACGGTCATATAGCTTCGCCGGGGTGAAGTCCCATTATGTGTGGTTCTGCTGTTCCGGCGAGGTTCAGAGCTTGCAAGCCTGCCTCCTGCAAAGTCTTATCTGGAACTTCCTGTAACTTTTTCAACTTGGATTTCTTCTTACTGAGCTTCCTTGCCTTATTTCTTGTGATCTGAGGCTCTCTAACTATTTCTGGATTCCTCTTTCCATTCTTATTCTTGTCTTCTCTTAGCATGGTAGCTTCGCGCTGCTGATGTGCTCTCAAAGGGTTCAAATTTAATATCCCTTCCCTTACCACTTCATGGGTGGATATAATTTCTTCTTGCATGGATAGGTCCTTCAAACCTTCTCGTGTTCTTTCAACTTTGACAACTAATTTTCTTGCGTTCTACTGCTTCGACTCAACTTCTCGTTCTTTTATTAGTCTATCTAACTTTCTAGCTATGAAATCCCTTGGTTCTTTCTTTTTCTTTTCCGTAGCTTCTTCATCTTCTTTCCTTCTGATATGATCATTCTCGATCCAAGTCGTTCCTAACAAAAATGGAAAAGGGGCGTTGTTCTCAACAGACCTAATAACTTCAAATTCCTCTCGAGTCAATGTTCCATGGATGATAACAGGTACATTAATAACTCTTCCACATAGGGTTACCATATTTCCTTTGAACAAGCCTATCCTTCCCAAGGAAGGTACCATAGTAAGCTTCCCCAAAATTTCCCAAGTGCTTTCTGTTATAATATTCACTTGTGTTTCCTCATCCAAGACATAGTCTATGTCAAAGTCTCCTATTCTCGTACTTATGCATTGTTTTTCCTTCAAGATATTTGATAAACTGACATCTTTGTGATCATCCATTACTTCTTTTAACTGTACTAACATAGCATGAGATTTATCTGATTCTTTCTCTTTATGATTATCTAATATTCTCTTATTTTCTTGACTCATGTTCATTTGTTCAACTTTAGCAATCATCCTTGGATAGTCTTCAACTTCATGACCAACAATTTTACAACAAAGACAAATAGGACCTGCACCAGGGCATTCCTTAGAAAGATGTCTCAGTCTTCTACAGTTATAACATAGTGTCAATCCTCTCTTTCTCTTTTATGTTCTCAAGCTTCTCTTGTACTGCGCACTAGGATCACTGTGATGGACTTGCAATCTACAAAAATTCTTTCTAGGTTCCTGCATCCACTTATTAGTCCAAAAATTATGTCTATGCATAGGAATAACATATCTTTCTCTATTTCTATAAAATTTATTCAGATCAAATATTTCTTCTAACTGTATAAAATATTTAGACTAGGATAAAATCTATCAATCATACCTAGATTCATGCTTTCGAAACAAAAATTTCCACTTATTTTATTCTTATCAAATCACAAAGCTTTACCTCTTTCAATATATTACCTCTTTTCTTCAGCTCGAGTTTATTTCTTAGCACAGAGCTTCACAAGTCAAGTAGAATACTACACACTACAACAAAAGATCTACGCACAAAGATTCTCTTTTATTTCAGTTCCCAACAATCACAGTTTCAAGTCCCGACAACAGAACCATTTTTTGGCACAGTGGCAAACCCATGGTTCAATGCTTCAAAAATGCACCAAAAAAACCGTAACTACCGACCCTTTCGACAGCACCTGCGAAGAAGATGCAGTCTCACCCGAGGTAGAAGAAGGGGGGGTTACAGGACTCAAGTGTCTATAACCAAGCTGGGACACAGATCTGTGATTATAACACTTCGCAGAGTACTTAGGAACACAACACATTAATTCATTAGCTTTATTCACATCGCATATCAAAACCTAAGTATAGATCGACGCAGAAACAATGACAAAATACACATTGCACTTAGCATCATAAGTTATATCTAGCACATTCAATATAAGCAAAGCACTAAGCATTCATAGATCTATCTATCATTCATAGCATTCAATGCACTAAGCAGATCTACAACATAACATTATGGCACAAAGCAAACCATCAACACATGATATACGTGGTTCACCCTAGTGTGGGGCTACATCCACCAACTACTTCTTCTTTATTAGTCCTCAATCTCTTACATTCATCTGCTCCTGTGCACTAAGACACAGAGCCAATATTTTCACTGGACAGGTGATCTACGCACTGTGCACCAAATCCACCTTCCCAAAATCAGGTCAAGGCATAGATCCAACTCCTCTACTAAGCACAGAGCCTTACATACACGGTCTGTTGGACTAAGCAACTTAGAGTCACTTGCACTTAGCCAACACTTTATTTTACACTTAGCTACATACTACTACTTCTACATTACATCCTTACATATTTATACTTTTACAAAAATGCCTAATCATGGGTAAACCCATGGGCCGACATCCCATAACCCATTACAAAACCCTATGAACCCCATGTTGGGTCCACAAAGCCCACAAAACGAGTGAGATCTGCGATCTCAGCTCCGCCTGGGCGCTCCTTCCTCGTCACTGCGTCGAAGTCCAAAAAATGGTCAAACCTAACCAATGATTCCTCAAAACTTGGTCGAGGGTCAACAAGGTCCCATCCTTCTTATTTACAAAAAGAACCGGGGCTCCCCAAGGTGACACACTTGAGCGTATATACCCCTTCTTTAACATCTCTTCAAGCTGCATTTGCAACTCTTTTAATTCTGGTGTGCCCATTCTATAAGGTGTCTTGGACACTGGGGAAAATCCTGGCACCAAATCAATAGAGAAATCAATGTCTCTCTTTGGTGGAAATCTTGGGATTTCCCCAAAAACATCTTCAAAATATTTCAAGACTGGATAATCTTCAATACTTTCCACTTTATCTTTGGTTGCCTCTTCCATGTGTGTTGCAAAATTTTGACATCCCTTCTTGAAACACTTTTTCAGTTGCATGGCTGATATTTCTCTAACAACTACAACTCTTGGAATACCTTGAATATTTCCTGGATGGCATTCCTCATCAAGACAAGTTATGGTATTGTTTTAATATTTTAGGACAACATGGTGTTTCTCCGACCAATCCATGCCAATTAGACAATCATATGAATCCAATGGTAATATGTTCACATCTACCTTTGTGATGAGTCCATTCATGTCTATTGGAAAATATTTAACCAACTCATTGATCCTTCTCTTATCCCCCATGGCCAACTGAACTAACCAATATTTATTATTTTTACTCCTTTGCAAGTGAAATATTTCAACAATGTTAGAGTTTATGTAACTATGGCTAGGTCCAGAATTAATGAAAATTGATATGGGTTGGTTATCAATCTTACCTTCCACTTTAATCATGGGGGATTGATACTTTGCGTGCTTCTTGTCCAAGGATGATTAAATCCATGGCATGCTTCCTTCCATGTCTTTAACTATTTCATCCTCTTGAATGTTGTAGACAATCCTCATTCTTTCACCTTTGTGAGGGAAGTCCCTATATAAGTGATTTCCTTCAGATCCTCAACATTGCATATGTTGTTTCCTTGGCATTTTCCCAAATGAGTATGTTGTCTTATGCTCATTTTTGGTTTAATATCCTTTCCAATTTGCTTGGGAGTTGTTCTTGAAAAATGGTGGCTTAAAACCTTTTTGCCTTTGATCTTTCTTACCCTTCATCTTGTCATTCCAAGATTTTTGGAAGACTTTCCTCCCTCTACTATTCTCATAGAGATGTTTTTCTCTCCTTATGGCCTCTTCCAAAGTTATAGGTTTATCATATTGTATTTTTTCATCGTATAAAGAGGGCAAACCACTTAGAAACCTTTTTATTTTTACCTTCTCATCCTTTATGAAGTCCACATACTTTAGAAACTCAAAGAACCTCTTCTCATACTCATCCATTTTCATGCTTCCCAACTTGAGTTCAAAGAAATCTTTCATATTTATTTCATAGTAATTCTCTGACAAATATTTCTATTGGAAATATCCTTTTAAATGCCTCCATGAGACCTTCCTCTCATCAAGGTGTTTTTCTTGCTTAATTTGATCCCACCACATGGTTTCCTTTCCTTGCAAGTGGTAGGTTTCAATTCTTGTTTCTACCCTAGAGGGATAATCATGTAGTTGGAAATATTTCTTCATTTCCAAAAGCTCGATCTTATCCTCTTCTCCATTCCTATGCTCACCATTGAAAGTAGGTGGCTTTATTTTCTTGATTTCACCTTGCAATATGTCTCCCTCAGACCTTCTCCTCTGTCTCCTCATAGGGGACACACTTGGGTTGCTTCCTTGACCTGAACTTGCATGATATATCCTAATGGATTTCTTTGGGGAATGAGGGAACCTTCTCATGCTAGTTGAAAACCTGTCATTCCCATGCTCATCCTTTTTTCTATGGGGTATGGATGATGTCACTTGTCTAGCACTAACTACTTTCTTTGTGCCAGAATATTTATTGGCTTTTCTTTGCAACATGTTCAAGATATGAAGTATCTATTCTTGTTCCTTCATAATATTCTCATTATCATCCCTATAGATCTCCACTTCTCTTTGCAAAATTCTCATAATTACAGGCTCATGTTTATCTCTTCTTCCATTGGAATCTATCTTAGCATTTCCCATGCTAACGCGTAGCCCTATTAATTCCTCTCCATGAATGTAGGACCCTTGGGCATATTCCATCATAGTTGTTCTCATATAGGAACCAAAATGAATTCCTATACCTCTAAAGTCTGCATTAAAATATGCCAGCAAATAAATTTATTTTAGACAAAAATATATAAACACACAATTATGGAAAATAATACATAAGTTTTCTTTCTCTTTAATGCTACCAATCGTCTTCTTTTGTGTGGACTCTAACTTAATTTTCCCAGATCAAATTTTCTAGGTTGATATATGGATTCTCCCATCCAAGAGATTTCCATTGACTACTTTCTTGCTCAATTATGAGTTCTAAGTAGAAAGTTATGACCATCTAAAAATTACTAAACTACCCCTTTTGTACATTTTTCATTTTGGTGCAAATAATCCTAGACACCAACTTCTGCCACTTGTAGAAGTAAATTTGTCAGGAATCAGAGAAAATTTTGTATGAGACACATATAATAATTATGATAGGGAACTCATAACAACTCTCATATTATCATTTTGATTCTCTAGTAAAAAAATAAAACAATTTGGAAATAACAACTTTGTCCTTTTGCACCCCTTTTTCCAGACTAGAATGTTTAGCCAAATAAGCTATCTCTCAAACTGTGCACTTCTGGGAAAAAATCAATAAAAAAATGTCTGGCTTAATAAGTATATAAAAACTTGAGTAAATATTGTTTTCCATATTTTCCATCTGGGGACCCTTTTCCTCCTCTGAAAATCCCAAAAATTACTGAAAGTGGTCTAGAATAGTGGATTTTGGCTTATTTCAACATCCCCATTCCAAACCCCCTTGGATTTATTCAATTATTTCATGGGTTATTTCCATTCCTACTTTCTGGATTGTCTCCAAGAATTTCAACTTGATCGAGACCTTTGCCAATGATCTGGACCCAGATCTTTAAAAACCATTATCTTGCCATTTCTGACAAATCCAAGAAGAAATGAGTAATGGCCCTATCTATCAATTCTTTATATATCCTCATCACAGAAAAAACCCAGAAGTTTCATCTCAATATGAATTAATATGATCATGTTATGGCCAAAATAATATTTTGGCTCCAAACTTAGTTTTTTTTAAACATTGTGGAATAGTTTTGCATACGTGGCATCCTTGCTGTCATGGATACTGATGTGGACTTATGGGTCCACATGGAACCCTAATGTGATTCCATGTCACCCTCTTGGCCCACCCATCCTGCCTCATCATCCTTCTCTCTCTCTCTTCTTTCTCCTCTTTCTCTTATGCTAGCCTTAATTATTAATAAAATATTAATATTTTACGGGCTGTGCCTACCTAGTTGGCACACATTTGACCTCGGTTGGGACAAGATCCCCACCTTGATTTTCAACCTCCATGTGGATCCTCTTCATTGGCTTCGTATATGGGAAGGTCCCATCCCACACCTTTACCTTGGTGTGCACAAATTTGCACGTTTCCCAGATCTTACGGTTGAGATTTGGCAAGATCGACGACAGAGAGGGCATGTCGCATCCCAAAATTTCCCAAGGTTTAACAAACCCTTGGGTCATGACAATGGTTTTTCATGCTATGTGGCATGATTTGAGTGGTGTCGCATGGTACAAGGCCCCAAGCCAAAACTACGTCGCTACCCATGTGATAGTGGTTTATGGTTTGGCCATACCACCGCCTCGTGTGGATTCCACATCACTTTCCACCATGCTATCAAATACCACTGTGGAAGTCCAAATTACCTATACCACATCACCTCCACATGGCCTCCATGTCATGTACAATACAATACCCCAAAATTTCCCAAATTTCAATTTTTTTCCAAATTTCCAAAAATGCACAATTATGAAATTTTTCGAGGGCTACAATGAGACCCTAAATTAATATTTCAAATGGTTGATTTAGGCCTGGTGCGCATCAAACCAACCTCTACACCCAACTTCAACACCCTTATGTCGAATTCTCAACCAATTCCACTGCATAAATGGGGGCTTTTGCCCAATTTCTCCAAATTCTTCATGTCTACATCATAATTCCAGAATTCAACCAATTATAGGCCCAAAACATGCATATTTAAATATTATAATTGGAGATTTTAACCCCTGAACTCAAATTCACTTAAATTACAGGAAATCTCCTCACACTTTTGCATAGAAAAATATGACAACCACATTGTAAATACTTTCTGAGATTTAACTCTTATATTTAGCTTCTGCATGCTGAGTCTAACCCATACAGGCTCAATGTTTGAATATGTCACTCTGATACCATTCTGTAACGTCCCCCAGCGTAACCAGGGAACATTACTTGTGGAAAAACACAAATAAATTCAAAATTTCTTTTGCTAATTAATTCATGTAGCTTACCATCTACGAATTGAACACATTTTTAACTAAAATATGATACCCATAACCAAATGCATCAACGAAATTCTAAAATAACATAATGCAACCATAAAATCATATACAACGACCCATAAAAAAATCATTCTCATGCAGAGGGTAAAAACACAACCATTAAACTCATAAAAGAAAATAAGAAAATAATTAAACACTTATCTTTTAAAATGTTTGTGAAACGAGCCGCTTGGGAAGGACGTTCCACCCAACCATAGACCTTTTGTTCCAAATACCAGTAGAAAGTCACCCCAAGCTGCGGCTAGGAATCCACAAGAGAAGGGTGCCTCTCACAGTCCACTCACAACTCTAAATACATAACCCAATGGTATTATCCTACAACTATCTCGAATTTCATCCAACTCTCTTCCTCTTGACCTTCCAAACCCAAGAAATGGACCCCTTCACTACTATCACTCCCTCAGGCATCCCATTCATTTATCAAGGTCTCTCTGGCATAGGTAACTATCAACCTCTCTACCAAGAACTCAAGGGAAATTATTGCTAGGAAAAACTACTAGGAAAAAAACAACAAACACTTCTTTTTACAATTCAACTCCCACAAGAGTTCACTCTTCAGGCCTACCAACCTGGCTCTTGATTATTCAGCTCCAAAGCGCCCCAAAAATGCTCCATCATGCTCCAAAATTCTCCTAGTCTTCTTGGTCTAGATCCAATGCTCTTTTTCCTTTCTCTCTCCTTGTTGTTCATGCAAAATTCCATGTGAAAAAACACATATTCTCCCCCATACTAATTTCCTCTATCTTCCCAAGACAATTAACTACTAACTCTTCCCAATGTTGATTGTACTACATCCCCATGCTTCCAATAAATATGGAAATGACTTATGCACCCACCCCCTGAAAAATATTTAGTGATTGGGCTCTCACACACTCAACCAGAAAATAGAAGTTATCCCCAATGATAATAAAATTCAGAAATCTAGGTTTGGATTAATACCCATAATTAATTTCCTCCTTGGGATCCTCTTGGAAAATCCTATAAATTTTATACATTCCCTCTCTTGTGGATAAATCAACCCCCATATTTTTCCTTATTCCCAACAGTTGGTATCACATTATATTTATTAAATCAGAAATACAATTCACATATTACATCGTTTGTCCATAGACATATCCATATCTACATTATGCATAAATTAAAATGAGGATTATAGTGGGGATGTTACAAAAATGTTATTTAACCCCTTTCCCTAGCAAGGATCTGTATCTAACCAATAGGAATCAAATAACTCCCCCCTTGAATTGACAAAATCTCAACCAACCCATAATATTTCTTAAGAGGGAGAACCCTCCTACCAAAAAATATTCATGAATTCAATATAAATCAATCTCCAAACTCACAATACTCAATGGCACCTAATTTTACTTTGGTGAACCCATAGACTAACTAAACATCCACTAGTGATCCCTCAAAATTTATGCATCCTAATAGTGACCCTACACCACATATGCCAAAGGAACCTCTATGATGCATGGCTCATGAGCCTCATGCAAGGGCTACTTAAAGTTATAGCATCGTTGATGGCATGGTGCACTCACAAGTGGCCATGTATTCACTCACTAGTGGCTCTACTATATGCATTAGGTGTCACTGACCCATCATATTTGTGCCTCATGGCCTTTGATTTAGACAATTATGAATTGCAACTCCCATCATTAATTACATTTTAGATTCCTATCACAATTATAAACATCAACATCCATCAATGTATCATTAATGAGGGTTCCTCCACATGTATCATGTCCACCTATGTATGGAAAAATATAGGCTCCCTTGAACTAATTCCATCAACCATTATGCTTAGGGCCTATGATGTCCATCCTTCCCAGCCTTAAGGTATGTACCAAAATTTCCCCATCAAATTGGTGGGGAATACAATCTTTATTAATATCAAGGTAGTAGATGCTCCATTGGACTACAAC
>ML816036.1:50327-60417 GCA_009831015.1 Picea engelmannii | reverse complement strand
AACAAATGAAAGCTAGAAAGCCTCTTCATGTTTTCAATGATGTAAGCTATAATACTTTTGAACAATATCAAATGAATGGAAGAATAATATGTTTGCTTATTATTTTTTATTAAAATGTGTTCATTTATGTAAAATAACAATAATTTTGTGGATATTACAAATTTGAAACAAAAATTTAAATTTTTATGAAGTTTTATTAAAATTTTATAACTTTTTAGATAACCATTCTTTAAATTTTTAAGATTGTAAAGATTTGGAAGGATAATATTTTATTTTTGCATTTTTTATGACGACTTTACTTAATGTACACTTGTCAATTGAAGTACAAGTATTTTTTTTACTTTTCATCATTGAAGGGTTAGATGATTATATGTCCTTCCAACTGAAATTAAGACCAACCCTTTAAATTTAATCATTTTTTCAAAGCCACCCATAATAAAATCTTATTTAAAACATACTCCATAATAGTGAATAGGAATATTGAATGAGGATATTATCCAAGTGAATTGAGAGGTGAATATATATGATGTGTAAATAGAAATATCTCAATGAAGTGAATTGAGAGGTCTACATATAGGATGAGGAAATATATAAAGAATTTGGTTATTTTGTTAGTGAAGTCCCCATAACAATTTCAACTAAAATATTTCCAATCATAACTATTTATTTGTATAAATAATCTTCCAAAATTATGATAAAGAAATAGACACATAAATATTATACTTAATCATAACTATTTATTTGTATAAATAAATTTCCAAAATTATGATAAAGAAATAGACACATAAATATTATACTTAAAACTAATTGTAACATTTTACATGGTACCGTTTTTAATGTAATGGCCATGATAAATTTTATATCTATATGTAATGGTACCCTTGCTAATGTTGGGACAATTGATCGGGAGAACTCAAACAATACAAGGTGGAAAAGGGTTGAGATTTTGGGGCTGGGTGGAGATAAAAAAGAAGAATGGGATAATTTTATAAAGGGGTTAATAGGTTCAGGACTAGAATTAAACAGTGAAAAAGATATTTTGTTATGGTCGTGGGATACAAAAGGGGGACATGTGAATGAAAAGCAATCTTATGAAGTTCAGATGCTGGAGAATGTGGAAGAAGAAACAATGTACTGGTATATTGAACTATGGACTTGGCAGATCCCTTTAAAAGTTAAACTTTTTATATGGTTAATGCTTGAACAAAGAATTCTTACTTGGGAGAATCTGGTCAAAAGAGGTTTCTTTGGGCCTAGTAGATTTGTTTTTTGTCGGATTGATGAGGAAACTGTGTATCATCTCTTTGTGGAATGTAGCTTTACAAAAGACATTTGGTCTTCAATTATTAAGGACTTAAAACTAAAGAATTATTGGGTAAGTGGACAGATTGTTGAATGTCTAAAACATTGGATTAGGAAGGAGTTAATCTGGAAAGAAATTCCTTGTTATATTTGCTGGGAGGTTTGGAAGCACAAGAATCTGGTGATCTTTGAAGATCATCCTCCAAACCCGGTTAGAGTTTGTAGTAGGATTTTATAGGCTTTGGGTGAATTAAAAATCCCAAAAGTAACTAAGATTAGTAGGGTTGTTAGGCCTCCTTTAATTGATTGTGATCTGGCAGTGGGGTTTTTTGATGGGGCCTCACAAGACAGGCCTGGGGCTAAATGTGGTGCAGGAGCTGTTTTAAAATGCCCAATTAAGGGTACTTACAGATTTAAGATGAATTATGGAAGAGGATCAAACACTAAGGGTGAACTCCTAGCCTTGTGGTGCATCTTACTTTTTGCTTACTATAAAAATGTAACAATGTTATGGTACATACCCCCTACCTCTACCTCGGTAAGGTTCACTGATCTCCCGGTCAAGGATCGTTCTTCAATCTATCGAGCTGAAGAAGCTCTTCGATTCCCTGCTGGAATCTGCAGGAAATATCCACAGGTCCAAACACGAACTCAGCCCGCACGAACAACACCAGGTCGCGTGAGCTCCCTCCATGTGACCACTACCCGTGACCACACGCCTATCAAAAAGGTGCTCCGTGACTTCGGATGTCAAGACTTTGCATATGAGCCAACCTCGACTCTCCCAATCCTCGAAATCCCGACATAAGAGCCTAGCAAGTGCTAGCTCCGTTCCCTTTGCCTTCGTCCATATGACCCCCTCTATGACCTAGGGCCAAACCTCAAAGCATTTCGGGACTTCGTGACTCACGAAGTCTAAAGAATTCTCACCTCAGATCTTTCGATCCCCGAAACCACATAATTCTCCCACGCTGGATCAACGACTCCTGGTGCTCCAAGATTCGACGGTTTAGATCTTCTCGCCCGAATCGAGACTTCGCATTTCGGGACTTTTGGAGGCAACTTACTCCCTTCTCTCCCGATTCTCGATTCTCCGATGTGTGTGGATCTCTGTTACTTGTCTCCCTGGATCCATTGGTCCAGAATGATTTCGATATTTCGCCTTTCACGAGTTTTCTTCTCTGATCTTTGCAATTCTCCCGATGTTTGATTCCACGAACACCCCAGATTTGTTGCCACCTGTCACCTCTGACGATGGACGGTTCTGATCGTTCGGAACTTTAGGACTTCGACAAGTCCACTCTCCTCCATAAACAAGGGTTAAGCCTCGTGCATCTTCCTCCAGATCCAACGACTGTTGGTCCACGCGCTTTCAGATCTGACTATAGAGATATGTCCCTCTTGTGCTCGCTTCTTGTTGTCTGGACGTGGGGTTAAATGGTCCAGATTCTCTCCTTTGTAGTTGATCTAATGTTTTTTGACACTCCTCTTCCCGAGGCTTTGGTTTCTTCCTGACTTGGAAAATTTCCAACATTCGAAGATCTCGGCCTTCGTTCGATCTCTTGTGAGTCCTGTGACTTTGGGTCTCTCCTGCGTTCTGGAAACGCTATCCCTCCTGAGATTTTCTGCGGCTTGGACCTCGAAGTGTCTCGGCCTGCTACTCCATCCTATTGGAACTTTGTGCACAAAAGAACTATTCCTCTTTAGCTTACAAACTTGAAACAATTCACTTCTCTACACACTCCTTATGTTTGACTGACCTTCAACTGGTTGTCTTCAACACTTCGACTAAGTGTTGGCTTGGTGCACTCCTTGCACAGTTTTCCTCTAGAGCATTCAACAACTCCATTTCCGTGAGCTTCAACTGCTCAGACCCCAAAGGTCTCTATCCATTTTGTCCCTCAAAGAGATATAAGTGCCCTCTTGGCAACTTATGCTCAAGCACTTCTTGCTGAGCTGATAGAGTATTCAGTAACTCTGTAAGTGTCTTCTCTGACACTTCCCTTATCTCTAAACTCGAAATAGAGTTCTCCTTGTGCACTCTTTACACTTGCTCTATGCCCACCTAGCAGAGCTTCTTACAGAATCTTCAGCAATTTTGTCTTCTTTATGTGCCCTCCTCTGCACAGTCTTTCCTCCAAGGTGTTCAACAACCTTGAGGCTTCTCCCTTGAGTTTATGATTCCTATGGTGCACCCTTCTGGAACGTTCTTGCTTGAATTCCACAGAACTCAGATGTGCACTCTTTTCACTGGCTCACAGAGTCTTCAACACTTTGTCATGCAACCCCTTGCATTAAGCCACAAAGAACCCAGACTGATATCAAAAAACCCACAGATAGAAAATTTGATCTATCCCTATAGATGGAATCTAACATACATCTATAGCATATGAATATAAACACATAAAATGCATTCATTCAAATACACACAAACACACAAAGATTCTCATGCAGGAAAAACTGCTCTTTGTATTAGTCTTAGAATGCCAATATTACAATGTGTTCAAGCTCTGACTGCAACAGAGTCTCATCTCCTCTCTTATTCTTTTCTATTCTAATCTCATCTTCCCTCTAATGAATTATGGATACAAAGATCTTTTACAAAAGAGGGGCTCCTCGAGCCTTTCCCTCCAAGCTACCTACTCTCATTAATTTACATTGAATTACATTCAATGGTTGTCTAGTCCTAATAAGATCTATACCTTCAGCCTTACAAACATTTAAATCAAAATTCAAATTTTTAAATGAGGGCCGACGCTTGTCTCCTCCATTGAATGTGCATTGAATGTGCTGGCTGGTTGGCGTGAAGTGATTCTCCTGCATCATACTCCACTACTGCGAAAAATTCATGGGCTCTTGCTCATTAGCTTCCCAGCTCTGTTGTCGAAATCCACCTAGATCCCAAACTATCTTTTGGAGTTGTCCATCTGCTCCACTGATTTGCTGCTACTGTTGCTGCTTCTTCCCTGCTGTTATGGTAGGCTTCCTTCTACTCATCTTTTCCTCACTGGAAGTTTCTACTGCTGACCTCAACATCAGCCTTCTTATCTCTTCTATCTCTATGTCCAGCTTCTCTACTGGTTGGCTCTCTTTATGCTGCATGTTCTGTTGCAACTCCTCTTTATCAATGGGTGGATCATCTTGGTCCCCCTTGTTGTTTTCTTTTCCTCCTGTGGCCTTAGCTTGCCACCCTGCTGCAAACGTCAATTCTACAACCTCTTCACTGAGCTGCTACTCAACTTCCTCCTCTTATAGCTTGACTGCCATCTCTCCTGTTGGCATGTTTCCAGATGCTCTTCAGACTGGAATTATGCTTTGACCTTCTTGAATGTCTCTTCATGGCAGTCATTTACTGGCTCTAGATGGCTCAACTAATCCTCCAACATATTCAACTCCTTCTCCCATGGAATGAGCACCTTATATACATTCTCTTCTTCTACTGCTGGGGAAAACATCAGTGTCTGCTCAATTTCTTCTTCCTTTATGACAATCACTGTTGGTTTTCCTTCTTCTGTTGTTTTGTCTGCAACATGTTTTGTGGCCTCAACTGGGTCACTTGGTAGGAATATCCGAATTCCCCCAATGATTAGAAAACTCCTCTAATCTTCCCTCTTTGTCATCACTCCTTGCTGATTTGAACTCACCTCCGAGTTCCTGAGGCTATCAGAGAGTCTCATTTTCTCTCCCTTTTCCACCTGGAAATTTGGGATTTCTATCCTGCCCTCCTGGCAGTCTATGATATCCTCCAATGATCCCATCTCATTGCACACCTAGCAACTTGAACTTTCTCCACTTTTCACCTGGCAGTTTCTGAGACCCTTCTCTGATCTCTTCTGCTCATCATCATTGAGACTCTTCCCAACTTCTGGCTCACAAAGATGAACCATCTCCTCTTCACCTCTGAGGATTTCAACATACCTTAGCCACATATTTAACAGCCTTTGTTTTCCTCTAGACAACAATTTATGAACGAGCCACTTCACCTTCTTCTTCATGGTCCATTCATACACCCAATGCATCTTTGCATCCTACTTCACTTTAAATTCAATCTTCTCCATTGATGCCCTTATCTTGTTGAGCTCTTTGTCCATATCAGCCTTGATTTTCTGCTGGAGGTCCTTTCCTTGACCACTCCTATGGTGTTTAGTAGCCATCTTCATCTTCCTTATACCTTCTACCTGCCCTCTTGGCAAGTCTGTTGTTCACTCTGCAACCGAGAGAATCTCCGTCTTCACCTACAACTCACCTGACTGTCAATTGACTGTTGCCTACCTGCAAACAGATCTCCACAGAGCATCAACACCCTCTCTTCAACTTATGATACCACTAACAGTATCGAACTATCTCCTTTACCTCCTTCACCTAAAATATACAGATGCAAAATAAGCTCTGATCCCACCTGGTACAGACCCCCTACCTCTACCTCAACAGGGTCTGTTGACCTCCTAATAAAGAATCACTCTTCAATTTATTGAGATGAAGCAACTCTTCCATTCCCTACTGGAATCCATAGGAAATATCCACAGGTCCAAATGCGAACTCAACCCGTGTGAAAAACACCAGGCGTGAGCTCCCTCTGCATGACCACTACCCGTGACCACACGAATTTGGATGTCAGGACTTTGCATATGATCCAACCTCGAGTCTCCCAATCCCCGAAATCCTGACCTAAGAGCCTAGCCAATGCTAGCTTCGTTCCCTTTTCCTCTGTCCATATGACCCCTGCTATGACCTGGGGCCAAACCTCAAAGCGTTTCGGGACTTCGCGACTCATGAAGTCGAAAGACTTCTCACCTCAGATCTTTCGATCCCTGACACCCCGAAATTCTCCCACGCCGGATCAACGGCTCCTGGCGCTCCAAGATTCGACGATTCAGATCTTCTCGCCCGAATCGGGACTTCACATTTCAGGACTTTTGGAGGCATCTTCCTCCCTTCTCTCTCAATTCTCGATTCTCTGATGTGTGTGGATCTTTTCCACCTGTCTCCCTGGATCCAATGGTCCAGAATGATTTCACGATTTCTCCTTTCACGAGTTTTCTCCTCTGCTCTTTGCAACTCTCTCGATGTCCGATTTCACGAACACCCCAAATCTATTGCCACCTATCACCTCTGACAATGGATGGTTCTGATCATTCAGAACTTCGGGACTTCAACGAGTCCACTCTCCTGCATACACAAGGGTTAAGCCTCGTGCATCTTCCTCCATATCCAACGGCTGTTGGTCCACGCGCTTTCAGATCTGACGGTAGAGATCTGTCCCTCCTATGCTTTCTTCTCGTTGACTGGACGTGGGGTTCAACGATCCAGATTCCCTCCTCTGTAGTTGATCTAATGGTTGTCGATGCTCTTCCTCCTGAGCCTTTGGTTTCTTCCTGACTTGGAAGATTTCCAATGTTCAAAGATCTCGACCTTCGTTCGATCTCCTACGAGTCCTGTGACTTTGGGTCTCGCCTGCGTTCTTGAAACGCTATCCTTCCTTAGATTTTCTGTGGCTTGGACCTCGAAGTGTCTCGGTTTGCTGATCCTTCTTGTTGGAACTTTGTGCGCAAAAGAACTATTCCTCCCAAGCTTACGAACTTGAAACAGTTCGCTTCTCTGCACACTCATTGTGTTTGACCGACCTTCAATTGGCTATCTTCAACAATTCGACTAAGTGTTGGCCTGGTGCACTCCTTTCACAGGTTTTCCTCCAGAGCATTCAACAACTCTTTTTTCGTGAGCTTCAACTGCTCGGACCCCAAAGTTCTCTATCTTTTTGTCCCTTGAAGAGATATAAATGCCCTCTTGGCAACTTATGCTGAAGCACTTCTTGTTGAGCCGATAGAGTATTCAGTAACTCTTTAAGTGTCTTCTCTGATGCTTCCCTTATCTCTGAACTCGAAATAGAGTTCTCCTCGTGCAATTTTGTCTTCTTTTCGTGCCCTCCTCTACACAATCTTTCCTCCAAGGTGTTCAACAACCTTGAGGCTTCTCCCTTGAGTTTATGATTCCTCTGGTGCGCTCTTCTAACATGTTCTTACCTGAATTCCACAGAATTTAGATGTGCACTCTTTGCACTGGCTCACAGAGTCTTCAACACCCTGTCATGCAACCCCTTGCATTAAGCCACAAAGAACCCAAATTGAAATTAGAACACCCACAGATAGCAAATTCTATCTATCCTTGCAGATGGAATCTAACATACATCTATAGCATATGCATATAAACACATAAAATACATTCATTCAAATACACACAAACACACAAAGATTCTCATGCAGGAAAAACTGTTCTTTGTATTAGTCTCAGAATGCCAATATTACAATGTATTCAAGCTCCAACAGGAACAGAGTCTCAGCTCATCTCTTCTTCTCTTCTCTTCTAATCTCATCTGCCCTCTAATGAATTCTAGATACAAATATCTTTTACAAAAGAGTGACTCCTCGAGCCTTTCCCTCCAAACTACCTACTCTCATTAATTTACATTGAATTACATTCAATGGCTATCTAGTCCGAATCAAATCTAGATCTTCAACGTTACAAACATTTAAATCAAAATTCAATTTTTTAAATGAGGGTTGACGCCTCTCTCCTCCATTGAATGTGCGTTGAATGTGTTGGCTGGTTGGCGTGTTGCTGACATGAAGCGATTCTCCTACATCATGTTACAACTAGTGGGTGACTCAAAAGTTATAATTCATTGGTTTAATAATGATAATAATCTACAGGTGGTCTCTCTTCAGCCTTGGACGCAGAAAATTCGGATGGTGAGCGGGAGATTTAAACAATTAAAAGCACAACATATTTATACAGATTTCAACAAGGAATTTGATCATCTCTCTAAAGATGCTCTGGTACTGGATGAGAATGGTATATATGTTGCAGGGAATACTATTGGAGGCATATAAACTTTTGAAAGACTACAATACAACTAAAAATTTATTGTTACAAGGGGATGAATCGATTGTTTTTAATTTGTAATGTAACTAGAAATATAAAAGCAAAGGTCTTATGGTAGAGGATGTACCTAATATTATTTGCAGTTCTGAGCTAACTATTTTGTTACCAGTTCATACTTTTTCATAGCCCTGTAAAAAAGATCTGAAAGTACTCTGAAGACAATGTTTTTGTAAAAGATCTATTATATTTACTAATATAAGTTTTTTTTCTACTAAAAAAACCTTTATATATATAGACAGACAAACTATTAGTATAAAGTGAAAATAAAGACAAACTATATGCTCCTTCCTTTGTTTCCTAAATTTTTTCCCTTAGTTGTGTCTCTTTCCAATATAATATTGTATTTTTCCAATATATCATATTTATATTTAATGATATTTTTTTAAGTCTATTATACTTAATGTTTGGTATAATCATTCTTTTGCATGGTAGATAGTTCTTTTAGGTAATGCTTAAATAACAATAATAAGTTAAAAATATGATCATACGCAATTATGAATTTTCACATTATTTCTACAATTTTAAAAATTAAAAATTCAAATTAATTTTGAACAATGAAATTAAAATTAATATAGTTAAACAAGTGCTGCATGGTAGCGTAGTCCCTGCCCGGTTGAAACGTGGGTTGCAAGTTGCAGTACATGTGGTATCCATAAAAAAATATTAATGTCTGTACTTCAATGAAGGTTCCTAGTATCTAAGTTTGATGGTACATGGAATATTTAATACATAACGCATGTAACCCAACAATTACATAGTCGCGGGTTCCCAGGTTTACATTTTTCATTTTTCATGTCCATAGTGTTCGGTGATATACATTTTGCACCCAACACTTCCGCCATATACATTTTGCACCCAACAATTCCATCATATACATGAGACTGAGTAATTTATAGAATATCATAACATTGTACCAAGATTTATAGTAATTTATATAATGTTATAACACTTTTTACTTAATGAATAGTATAAAAAATTATTTAAATTTTATTTAATATTATTTTTAACGTTTTTAAATGTAAATTTGGAATTTTGAAATTTTGATTTTGTTTATGATAATAAAGGTGAAATTTATTTTAATTTTTCATTTTTCATGTCCAGCTTGTTCCGTGATATACTTTTTGCACCCAAGACTTTCACCATATACATTTTTCACCCAACAATTACAGAGTGGCGGGTTCACATGTTTCATTTTTCATGTCCAACATGTTCTGTGATATACATTTTGCACCCAACACTTCCTTCATATACATTTTGCACCCAACAATTCTGTCATATACTTATACGTTTTTAAATGTAAATTTGGAATTTTGGAATTTTGATTTTGTTTATGATGATGAAGGTGAAATTTATTTTCATTTTTCATTTTTCATGTCTAGCTTGTTCAATGATATACTTTTTGCACCCAATACTTCTTCCATATACATTTTGCACCCAACAATTACAGAGTCACGGGTTGACGGAGTGGCGGGTTCACATGTTTCATTTTTTATGTCCAACATGTTCTGTGCTATACATTTTTCATCCAACACTTCCGTCATATATATTTTGCACCCAACAATTTGGTCATATACTTATACATTTTTAAATGTAAATTTGGAATTTTGGAATTTTGATTTTGTTTATGATAATAAAGGTGAAATTTATTTTCATTTTTCATTTTTCATGTCCAGTTCTGTGATATACTTTTTGCACCCAACATTTCCGCCATACACATTTGCACCCAACATTTTTGCCATATACATTTTGCACTCAACAAGTATAAACAATTATTTAAATTTTATTCAATATTATTTTTAACTTTTTTAAATGTAAATTTGGAATTTTGGAATTTTGATTTTGTTTA
>ML816036.1:38662-50078 GCA_009831015.1 Picea engelmannii | reverse complement strand
CGTTTTTAAATGTAAATTTGGAATTTTGGAATTTTGATTTTGTTTATGATAATAAAGGTGAAATTTATTTTAATTTTTCATTTTTCATGTCCAGCTTGTTCTGTGATATACCTTTTGCACCCAACACTTCCGCCATATACATTTTGCACCCAACAAGTATAAACAATTATTTAAATTTTATTCAATATTATTTTTATCGTTTTTAAATGTAAATTTGGAATTTTGGAATTTTGATTTTGTTTATGATAATAAAGGTGAAATTTATTTTAATTTTTCATTTTTCATGTCCAGCTTGTTCCGTGGTATACTTTTTGCACACAACACTTCTGCCATATACATTTTGCACCCAACAATTATGGAGTTGTGGGTTGGCAGAGTCGCGGGTTCACATGTTTCATTTTTCATGTCCAACATGTTCTGTGATATACATTTTGCACCCAACACTTCCGTGATATACATTTTGCACCCAACAATTCCATCATATACATGAGACTGAGTAATTTATAGAATATCAATGGAAAAATGAAAAATGGAAAATGTGAACTAGCGAACCTTTGTTGATGTACTAGACATTAATACTTTTTTATAAATTTCAAATAAAACTAATTTTGGAATACTAAATTATGCATGGATACCACATGTATTGCAACTTTCAACCCACCCATTTACTTCCATTCATAAACTATAAATTAAATTTATGATATCTATCGTGTAATATTAATATTAAATATAGTATTCATTATTAATATGTGATAATGTTTTGTTAAATTTTATTCAATTAATTATTCAAATTTATTTTTATTTTTCATGTCCAGTCTGTTCTGTGATATACATGTTAAGTAAACATTTAAGTCTTTGAGGCATGTAGGTAAACATTTAAGGCTGTCAGAACCGTCCAAGTGCCTCACGTTGTGTAAACATTTAAGAAAGAATGCGTGTGGCAGGATTTACATATGTTAAGTACTTAATAATAATAATAAATAGACAAACTTTGGATACGCTGGCATATCAAACATTGGGATAAATTTAGCTAGCAGAAAATGCTAAGAAAAACATTCGAACTAATGCTAGCATTAATTCATCTTCAAGAAATGCATAAAAAAATATATGATTCAAAAAGACGGTATACTATCAAAAAGTTTGGATATGCTCACATATAAAACATTGGTAATAGGGAAGCTGGAAGTAAGACCTCCAATCTGTTATCCAATCAGATCATGACATACATAGTACTTTTTATTATATAAAAAGAAATTCTTTTTGTTCCTTAGTTCCAGCATTAGATATTCTGCAAATATTTGTGGTCAACGGACAAATTAATACTAGGTCAACGAATTATCGATTGCTATAGTCCCTCTATGCCTACGGTAGGGACTAATAATGAGAAAGATATGTATAATGTTATTATATAGTTTATATATTTTAAAGGAATACAACAAAGTCTATAAAGTGACCATTAGGAGTGAATAGATTAAGTGAATGTTGTATGATTCTTATACTACCTTGTGAACATGAATTGATTTACAACATTTAAATATGATTATGCACATATGAGAGATTAAATGATTGAAATAGTAACAACAACCATGTGAGGGTCTATCATTCCCATGTTTTGTTCAAAATGTAAATCACGTAAATAAAGGAGCAAAACAACAAATATCCATTCAAAATAAATTATGCAAGATCACGAGGGAAATGTCTTAGATTTTAATGTTTTTTAAGTGAGATATTTATTGTTTCCCATAATATAATAACCTTTCTTTTGAAACAACTTGTTTGAAAAACACGGAGAAAACATCAGGGTTTCGTTGGAATAGGGTGTACCCTTAGAATGGTTCGTTGGAGTAGGGATGGTGGATATGCAGGTTAGGGTTTAGTAATAATGACCGGTTTTTGTTGAAGGATGACATGGCGGCCTATGGTAATTGGTAAGAGGCTAAGATTGATTTCCTAATGGACCCATCAGACGAGGTTTTGTGGAGCCAGGAGGGAATTTTCAAGTTAGATGAGGAATCTCGAGAATTGGTCTAGAAATCTACTAACGGGAAAACGTTTCTCGAGTACGGAGAAGATTTAAAATTTTATGAAATAGTCTTGTTGTGAAGGAAGTAACAAAAGATTTGACAAAGGATGAGTTGGGCCTTCAAGTGGTTGATTTCCAGCATGACACGGGTTGTGTTGGGATTATCGATGATATTTTTGGTCTATAAGTTGTTGGAGGGGTTAGGTATGTGAACAAGGGTTCTAAGATTTTTGATAGCAGTGGTGGTTTGTTGAAGGTTGAACCTGGCGGTAGCAAGGAAGGTGGAATTGGAAAAGAGGGGGTTGTTGATTGAAAAGGGGGAAGGAGTATGGTTAAATCTTGGAAACTAAGGAAGGTCGGGTCAAAAATGGTTCTCGGTAGGGATGTGGGTCTTCATGAGATTTCATTTCTTTCCTTTTGCGCTCTAGTTGGGTGTTTTAGTTATTGGGAATTTTCAAAAAAAGACATAGGCTGGTAGGTTGATGAACAATGGAAGCATATGCTCGGTTATGCTCCTGGGATTATGGTTTTAGTGTGAGGGTGGTTTTACTTTAAGTTTAGGGAGGAGGGGGATGTGGAAAATGTTTTGGGCTAGGTGTGGTTGTGTGGCTCTGGTAGTTTGATGCTTGAAAGGTGGTCACACTTTTTTAATCCGGAGAGGGACCATTTTCGGTTTCGACACCTGTGGGTTTTGTTTTCGGGTTTCCTGCTTGTGTTCTAGAATTGTGAAGATTTTGCTGAGATTCAGGAAGTTATGGGCATGTTTCTTCATGTGGATTTGGAGGTTTTAAATGGTAAGGATCGATGCGTGGGGAAAATCCTGGTTGAGATAGATATTCACAATGGGCTTCAGGTGGATATGGAAATTGAATGGAGATGGCACATGCATATCCAAAGATTGGACTATTGGGGGATCCCTTTCCGTTGTTCGGGTTGTAAGGAAGCGAGCCATTTGAAAAAAGATTTTGTGGGAAGGACGAAACAACAATATGTTGTTGATTCAGAGGCGTTGGAATGACTTTAAAAAATCAAGAGTCTCGTTTTTTGGAAGCTAGTTTGTGTGTTGATTGGTTAGATCAGTTAAAATAACTGTTTCCTTTTGAAGTCAAGTAAATTGAGGAAGGTTTTAAGTATTTAAGTGTTTTACTTAAGCCTAATTGTTACTCATATGATGACTGGATCTGGATTCTTCAAAAGGTGGAAAAAATAATTGCTACTTGGTGTCACTGGTTAACTTTATGAGGTCGATTTATCCTTGTTAAATATGTTTTGGAAAACATTCTTGTTTTCTGGCTATCTATGGAAAAGATTCCGAGAGCTATTTTGGATAAGATTCGCAAGAGGTTTTTCATCTTTTTGTGGTCTGGTATTAAGGAAAAAGAGGGTCTTCATTTAGTTAAATGGAACAGGATTGTTAAACCAAAAAAGGAGGGAGGTTGGGGAATTAAGAATATCTATTTGTTAGGAAGGGAATTGGAAACCAACAGCTTGAGGAGGTGTTTTATGGTTCCTGGTCTTTGGTATGATGTGGTTCAAAAGAAATATTTGAAGCATAAATTTGTTGTGGAGTGGCTAAGACAAGGGAGAAAGAATCTCAAAGGGGTGTCAAATTGTTGGAAGGCTCTTACTTCTTCTCTTCAAATTAAAATTGACTGGATTGATTAGAATCCTGGTAATGGCTGGGAAATTTGTATTGGAGTGGATCCTCTTGTGGGGTCTCAACTCTCAATATTATTATAATTTTTTTCTAAATTTAGTATATGTTCTCCATTCTAAAGGAATTGGATTTTAGTCTCAGGCTATTTCAAATGTTTCAGGAGGTCTGGTTGATATTAGCTAGAACTCTGCTCAGATTTTAGATCTCTCGGGTTCTTTAAGAGATGAATGGGAGTCATATGTTCTAGGACTTAAGCACTCAGGTTTTCTTCTTTCTGATTCAGCCGACTCAATTGCATGGTCGTGGGATGATAAACAAGGAAGGGTAACTACTAAGCAATCATATGAGGTGCACTTTTTTGAAGATTCCGGTGAATGTTTTGAGGGATGGCTTAGTGATTTATGGAAGTGGCAACTTCCCTTGTGTATCAAATTGTTTTGTTGTCTTTTTGGTGATAAAAATATTTTTACTTGGGATAACTTGGTCAAAAGAGGGTTTGTTGGTTCGGGTAGATGTGTGCTTTGTGGGGAAGAGGCATAATCGATTGATCATTTGATGGTAAATTACGCCTTTACTAAAGAGGTTTGGAGTTATGTTTTACAATTTATTCACTTAAGAAAGTTCTGGGGTATTGGAAAACTCTCTATGTGTTTGTTCAGGCTTGGATTAAGGATACGGGGGATTGGAAGGAAGTTCCTTGTTTCATTTGCTGGGAAATATGGAGACATCATAATTATATTATTTTTGAAGGTTGTCAGTTATCTCTTTCTAGGGTGTGTAATATGGTTTTGAAAGACTTGGGTGAGGTATATAAAGAAAAATATGTTTATGTTCAAAGGGTACCTCGTCCTCCTATTTTGGAAAGAAATATTCCAGTGCGATTCTTTGATGGAGCTTCTCAGAATGGGGGTTCAAAATGTGGAGCCAATGCAGTTTTAAAATGTCCACATATTGGTGTGTACATGATTAAGATGAACTTTGGTCAATGTACAAATTCTCGAGGGGAGTTGTTGGCTTTATAGAGTATTTTTTTTTTTTCTCATTTCAAGTAGGTGACTAATTTGAAATTGGTAGGGGATTCAAAAGTTATACTGGATTGGTTTTCGCTCAAAAACAATATGCAGGTGGCCTCTTTAAAGCCTTGGATGGAAAAAAAATTGTCATTTGAGCTCAAAGTTCTAGGTGTTGAAGATTCAACATATCTACAAGGAGTTTAATTTGGAAGCATATATCCTCTCTAAACAAGCTCTAGATATTGAGGAAGGAAAAATATTTTTTCCTGAGGGAGGATTTGGCGAAGAGACTTTTGAATTTATGTCTATTTTCTAATTTGGAGTTTGTTTTTGTTTGGTTTATATGGTACTATGAAAGGGGATGTGAGATCTGTTTGAATCATGAATTTTTTTGTTGGGTCTGTGGTTGGGGAGGATAGTTCTTTGAAGATGATTTGGAGAAATTTTCTTATCAGTGATAATGTAATGTTTTTTTATATTTACTAATATAAGTATTTTTTTTTTCGGTTTGAAAAAAACATCTTTTAATATAAAAATATTAATTGTGTCATTATCCATTATTTCTGGGTCTTTCCGTTGCATTCGTGTATGGCACATAAACTTCAATTAAGAGACGGTCCCATAGTTTCGTATTGTTAAAGAATTAGAAAGATAAATAAAAAAATAGAAAGAGGCGTATGTCTGAGAGTGAGGTAGTTGTCTGATTTGTGGGCATACAAGTTGAAGACCGTGATGAGATAGATTTGTGGGTATCATCATATACATCATGAGCGTATGATACTACTAATTATTTTCCATTTTTTGTTGTCATTGGCCTTGGATTTATTAAACATAGATGGTCAATGAAACCTTGCCTAAAAGATAAACATTAACAAGAACCTTACACATTAATCAATAAACAAAACCTTGATTTCACATGCAAATATACACATAATCACTTATTTAATAGGACAATAGATGACATGTTACTTTGAGAGTCTTGGTGTGAGGAAGCAATACGTGTACATGTAAGTAGTGTGGGATTTACATATAAGGCCTTCAAACATGGGGTAGGTGGTCAAGTTCAGATAAATCCTTAAACATGTGTCAGGTGGTCAAGATGGACATATCCATCCATGCGGGCCATGTCCCCAAACAAACAAATTACTTTTCTACTTTTGCCTCACCTCATCCAACGTGCATTAATAAAAGGTAGCTCACATGATCATTACTTTGAACACTTCAATCGTTTTCTCCTCTGTAGCCAAAATTTACAACTTAGACTCTAGAATGTGGAGCTCCAGGGTCTTAATCTCCCATTTTCTATGTTTGTTGTAATTTATTTTTCTTCTATGGAGGCTTATCATGTTGATTATTTGGGTTGGTTTTCATTGATTTCAACCCTTGAAGAAATTCCAGTAGCGAATTCCAATAGCAAAAAGGTTTGGGTAATGGACCCAAGTTTGTTTGATGTATAATTGTATGAGTTTTAATATATTTGAAGGTAATACTATTCTAGATGGATAGCACATGGCATGCCATTTCTAGTGGTATGTGGAACGTCACATAACTCCTCACGGTTAGAGAGTTATGGCCATGTGAAGTTGGAGAACCCTCATGAGTCATCTAGAAGCCCCAAAAGGTCAAAGTAGTCAAAGTGGTTGCAAAGAAGAAATTATTTAAATAATAAAGTGAAGTGATGAGTGTACTATAAATCAAAGTGGATACAAAATAATTTATTTAAATAATAAAGTTAATGGAGCAATGACTAAGTGGACAAGTGGTTAGAAGTGGGTTATCCCTAAAATAAAGAAAGTGGTTTAAGATGATTAGAAGGTAACCCCTTGAGGAATCTACATAAAAGTATAAATAAGAGGAAAGGGTCTCTCATTTAATCACACTTGAACGTATTAAATATCCACAAGTGATTGAGGTAACTAAAGGATATCTAAGGCGAATTTTAGAGGGAAGATGAAGTAAACAAGGCCGAAATTCAAGGTAGGATAAAGTCTTTTGATGATGCTTTCTAAGGTATGTTATTTATAGGTCATCTCACAATTTTCGCAATAAATTTGTTCTTACAATGATTCAGATAGTGAAATATGGAGGTCGTTGAGAAAATGTATCCAATTAATTGTGATAAATATTTCATCTTGTGGGTCGTTGTATTTTGGGAGTTACACTCTGTGGAAAATAGGGTTTGTGGCTAGTCCTGAAACTAGTCTAAAACATGTGTTTCAGGTAAAAACATCATAACTTCTTCATAACATATCCAAATTAAGTAAGACCAAATGCATTGGTTAGCGTACAGTCTACAGTATATTGTGTACCATTTTCATATCTATACAACAAATATTTTGTGCATGGAATTCTCTACAAATTTGATCTCTAGAATAAGCCAGAATTCAACAAGGTATTCCATTTTTTCTATAACTCCTTTTCTTGGAGGTTCTAAGAAGTAAAAACTGGAGAAATTTCAGACAAGAAACTGAAGAACATTGTGTACTATTTTTAGACCTTTATTCATTACAGGTACATAGTTATTATTATTGCAATTTAGGGTTGTTGACTAATCCAAAACTAGTCATGTGAGACTAAAGTAAAATTTGATGAAAATGTTAGTCTCTTGTTAAGAAAGGTTTGTAGGTATGTGATCATATACACCAAGTCTGTTACAAATTTACAAATCAGATTTGGATGATGAAATTTATGCGGGATTTTTGTTGAGTTTTAGGTACAGGTTGATGCACGGTTGATGCATGGTTTAGGTTATTGTTATAGGTTGATTGGTACAGGTTTATAAAAATATATATCACAATGATAGTGTGACAATGGTTCCATCATTCTACTTATATTTCAGGGTGGCTAGACGGGGAAAGGACATGTGGTTGTATCCACCTTCTAGTTGTAGCCGAAGAACATAGGAGGTTGTAGCCTCCTTCTAGTTGTAGCTAGAGAATTGGGGAGTTGGAGCTTGCCTCAGGTTGTAGCCTAAAAAACTAGGGGGTAGCATTGATATAACACTTGTATTTTATGGTTTAAAAGGATATTATTTCTCTATTATTGATTCATGCCCCCTCTCAGCAATCCAACAATCAGTATCGGATCAGGTTCCTTGAGGAATCAGTTTAACCACTGAAAGGGAGATCATGGAGAGTAGCAACATGTATAAAAATGAAATACCACAGTTTGATGGACAAAAGTATGCATTCTGGAGCAGAACCAATAGTTCTTCCAACAAGTGAAAGAATAATAAAAATTGGTCAAAATAATTCTAGAGCCACAAATGCACTTCTGAATGGTGTTGATGAATCAGTATACACCAAAGTTATACATTATAAATGTGCTAAAGAGATTTGGGACAAACTTCAAAATATTTATGAAGGAGATTCAAAAGTCAAAGCAACAAATCTTCAAACTTACAGAGGTCGGTTTGAACAACTAAAGATAAAGGAAGATGAGAATATTGCAACTTAATTCTTACGAGTCGATGAAATAGTAAATGCAATCATAGGATTGGGAGAAGATATTAAAGAATATGTAATTGTTCAAAAGGTACTAAGATATATTCTTATGAGATTTGATCGTAAGATATCAACACTAGAAGAAATAGCATATCTAGACTCAATAAGCGTGGGCGAACTACATGGAATATTCAAAGCATATGAAATGAGAACTGAACAGGAAAATCTAGATATAAAATAAGAAAATTTCAAAGCATCCAAAAGGTCAAAGAAAAATGGAAAGAAAAATGAAAAAGAACATAGCAGTAGAAGTGACGTCTCGGAAGACGATGAAGAAGTGGCCAACTTTGTCAGAATATTAAACAAGGGAACCAATGATGGATATAAAGGTAAGCTTCCATTGATTTTTTTTAATTGTGATGGTATTGGTCATTTTTCTAACAAATGTCCTCATAAGAAAAATAAGAGGAATGATGAAGATTACTCAAATAGAAAACAAACATATAAAGGAAAAATAACAAAAAAGAAATCTTTCAAGAAAAGCTTATGCACCAAAGAAGACATCTCCTCATCAGATGAAGATGAAGTCAGTGATAGTGAGACATAAATAGTTCTATTGATGGAAATAGAAGACTCTGATAAATAAGACATTGAAGAAGAATATGAAGAGACAAAATTTGACTACTGAGAAGAATTCTTGAGTGCCATAGAAGTTATAAGAGGATAAAAGAAGAAAAAGAAGAAGCTACAAGAAAAACTAGACAAGAAAGAAGACACTCAGGAACTAGAACAAATGAGCATGAAATTGAAGTTTCAAATAGAAGAAAACAAAAGAATTGAAGAATCACTCAAAGAAAAGTTAGAAGAAAGAGATAGGATGATTGGAAATTTGGAAGCAAATATTGTCACATTAAGAAAGAATCTTCAAAAGAAAAATATGTAGAACAACTCAAAAGTTTTGGATTACATTATCAACAGTCAAAATCCTCATCATGAGAAGTCTGGACGTGGATACAATCAGACAGAAAATGGATCAAGATCCAAAACAACAGATCAATAAACACATCCAAAAATCTATACAAAAACAATCAAAGAAGTTAGGAAGACATAGAAGGAATATTACAGGGACACTCTGCCACCAAGAAGATTCATATTTCAGAATCAACGACCGACAGAAACAAATAGGCCTCAGAAAGATGAAGGATTCATAAGAGTAACTCATTTTCAAAATATCTTCAACTCCCATGTATCAAACTGTATTTTTTGGTTTATGTTATGCATGCAATAATTTTGCACATAAAGCTGCAAATTACAGAGCTAACAACATGAACATAAACAACTTTGAAAGTCATACACAAAATTGTTATCCAAGAAGGACTAGTGAAACGTAGAGAAGAATATACAACAAGTATGAATCATTGAGAACTGAAGTGGAATGCTACAAGTGCAACAACTTTGGACACATGGCCAAAGATTGTAGAATGACAGACCATCCTGGAGAACCACAACAAAACCACAATAGTCACAGATAGGAACCTCAGAAGAGAACATGGATAATAAAGAAGAATCAATATAGCAATGAAGAACGCACACTCTCTCTACAAGCTAAGCATAAGAAATGTGGTTGGTATATTGACAATGGCTATTCAAAACACATGACAGGTGATAAAGACAGGTTTCTTACATTAAGAAAGGAAATAGATGGACTAGTCTCTTCTGGAAATGATGATTCATCTAAAATCATTGGAAAATGCACAGTTAGAATTGGAAACAAGAATACCAAGGAAAAAAATGTTCTATTAGTAGAAGATATGAAACATAATCTTCTAAGTGTAAGTCAAATGTGCGACCAAGGTCATAAAATCACGTTTGATTCACAAAAGTTCGAGATAAGAAAAGAAGGTTCATGAAAATTGATTGCAACAACTGCAATAACTTCAAGAAACATATATGTATTAAGTGAAATTGGAAATGAAAAGTTTTGTCTAGGAAAGGAAGAAAAAGGTTGGATATGGCACATAATAATGGGTCACATAAAATTTGATAACCTTGTCAAAGTCAGCAAAAAGGAAGCAGTTAGAGAAATTCCCCAGTTCACGAAACTAACCAACACTTTCTGCAAGCATTGTCAACAAGGAAAGAAAACAAAGACTAGGTTCAAATCAAAGGAATATTCAATGACAAGACCACTGGAAATTGCGCATACTCATATAGTTTGACCAACTACAACAAAGGGTTTAAAAGGTGAGAAATACTTTATGTTATTAGTTGATGATTATACAAGAATGACTGCATTTTTCTTTCTCAGGAATATGTCAGAAGATTTTGAAAACTTTAAGGTCTACAAGGAAATGGTTGAAAATTAAATGGACTCAAAATTCAAATGTTTGATATTTGATAATGGAGGAGAGTTCACTTCAAAGGAATTTATGGACTTCTGCAACAAACATGGAATAAAAAGGCAATTCTTCGTTGCTAGGACACCTCAGCATAATGGAGTTGTTGAAAGAAGGAACATGACAATACATGAAATGGATCGAATAATGCTAATGGATTACAATTTGATAGATATTTTTTGGACACATGCAATGCATACAACAGTTCACATTCAAAACAAAGTAATTCTAAAAAACAACAATGAAAAAAATCCCTAGGAGCTATGGAAAGGAAGACCAACAAATGTGAAACACTTCAGAGTATTTGGAATAAAATGCTACATCAAAAGAGAAGATGACAGAATGAGAAAGTTTGACTCTCGTGTGGAAAAATGAGTACTTGTCGGTTACTCAAGTACAAGGAAATAATACACGTGTTACAATATGAGGTTGAACAAAGTTGTGGAAAGTATCAATGTAACAATTGATGAAATAGGTGGACGAGAATTAAAAGAAGAAGAAAATGAGTCAATGAAATAACTTTATGAAGAAGAACAAAAAGATGAAGAAGAAGTGGAAGGGGAAGATGAAGAAGATCAGACATAAGTAGAAGAGGAAGTTCAACAAGTGCCTCCAAAGACACCTAGAAAACAAGTACAAAAGAATCATCCTTTAGATCAGATTATCAGGAACAAAGATGTAGGACTTGAGACTAGAAGAAGAATTTGTTCACCAGAAAAAATTCACCTAGCACTCTTATATACGATTGAACCAAACAATTTTGAAGAGGCCAACAAGGATGAATTCTAGAATAAGGCCATGGATGAAGAATTGGATCAAATAGAGAAGAATGACACTTGGGAATTGTTTCCAAGACCAAAGAATAAGAATGTGATTGGCACAAA